>JAJOZX010013214.1:0-62500 GCA_023014485.1 Bathynomus jamesi
CCAGTCCCTGCCTAGCTCAGTACTAATGCATACTAATCTATAACACTGGTCTGCGTCATTTTTTAGGTCAAGGTTTTTTTAGTTGTTCTTTTATAAGTTTTGCATGCTGAATTAAAAAATGTAACTCATTTTGTTCAATCAGGTCAGGTTTTTATGCTATCTCAATTTTTAAAAAATTAGATAATCGTTATGAAATGAGCAAGTTTATCTTTTTAAAACAGATTTACATTTTAGCCAAGTGTTAGCCAAGCTCTATATAATCAGACACAACTTATTTCTAATTACGATTGTCATTACTGTTTTTCAGCATGAATAGAATGTGCAAGAATGACCCAAACAGGTTCTGCTACATCTGTGGTAAAGTCACTATGTCAGACCGGCAGTCAAACATCACACATTTTGTGAGAAAAAGCTATCACGCCTACTTTGGAGTTAAACTTGGTGACCAGGACAAAGCCTTTGCACCTCACATATGCTGCAAAACGTGCGTTGAAAGTCTGTGGCGCTGGAGCCACAAGAAGGTAGAGTGTCTACCTTTTGGTGTCCCAATGGTGTGGAGGGAAGGAAGAGATCATACTACTGACTGTTATTTCTGTATGACAAACCTACAAGGTAAGTCAGTATGAATTTAGTATGAATTTCATTTTATACTTACAAAAATATGCCTGACAATATATGAGATATGTCTTTATCTTATCTTTATCTGTCTTTATCTGTTTCCTTTTAGGTATAAATCGAAAAAACAAGCAACACGTAAAGTATCCAGACGTGCCATCTGCCATAAAGCCAGTGCCTCATGGACCAGAAATTCCAATTCCAACACCGCCCGACAACTTTGATTCGTCGTCCGACTCAGATGAAGAAATGGATGACGGTGACATATTTGGTACATACCAACCAACTGCCGAGACAAGTCAACCCAAACTCTTGAGCCAAGCTGAGTTGAACGATTTGACAAGAGATTTGTGCTTGTCCAAAGAATCTGCTCAGTTGCTAGGGTCACGTCTTCAAGAAAATCGTTTGTTAGCTCCAGAAACAACATTCTTCTGGTATCGCAGCCGCGAAGAAGAGTTTCGAGAATATTTCACGTTGGACGAAGAAGCTTCGCTGGTTTACTGTAACAACGTCAACGGCCTCATTGCAGCTATGGGTTTAGCGTATGACCCTACAGAATGGCGGCTCTTCATCGACTCCTCAAGCAGAAGCTTGAAAGTAGTACTACACTACAAAGGTAACAAGGTCGCGTCTGTTCCGGTAGGTCACTTGGTGCAGATGACTGAAAGTTATAGTAACATGGAGCTTTTGCTAACTGCTTTGAAGTACAAACATCACAATTGGATGATATGCGGAGACCTAAAGGTATGTTCGTGTCTACAAAAAAATACAAATATATATATATATATTTAGGCCCTGATATATATATATATATATTTATATATATATATATTTATAGGTTATAGCCCTAGTGCTGGGTCTACAAGGCGGCTACACCAAATACCCCTATTTTCTCTGTCTGTGGGACAGCCGAGCAGACAAGCAACACTACGTACAACGCGTCTGGCCAGCAAGACGTGGCCTGGAACCAGGTTCGCACAACGTTCTGTCACACGCTCTCGTGAATCCGCAGATGATTTTACTTCCGCCACTGCACATCAAGCTCGGACTTATGAAGAATTTCGTCAGAGCACTCAACAAAGAAAGCCGAGCTTTCGCTTTCCTGAATCAGAAATTTCCACGCATCAGTGAGGGCAAACTGAAAGCAGGTATTTTTGACGACCCTCAGATCAGGGAGCTAATGAAAGATGCTCAATTCGACGAAAGTCTGGAGGACAATGAGATCAATGCCTGGCTCGCATTCAAGTCCATTGTCATGAATTTTCTGGGCAACCACCGAAGTCCAGAGTACGAACGTGTTGTCGAGGAGCTCCTGCAGAGCTTCCAGGCTCTTCGTGCACGTATGTCCATAAAGATGCATTTTCTCAGCTCGCATTTAGACTACTTTCCGGACAACTACGGTGATGTCAGTGAGGAGCAAGGAGAGCGCTTCCACCAGGATATTCCAGTGATGGAAGAGAGGTACCAAGGCCGCTGGGATGTGAACATGCTCGCGGACTACTGCTGGTACCTCAAGAGAGACGTTCCAGCTGTGGAACACAGACGAAAGTCTTTGAGAAAACCCTTTCGTCCACATTAACTGTACTCGTGTACCATTTTTTATATACTTTGTACATTTTCTGTCAATCTAAGTCCGTTTTAAAAAATAAACTTGCTAATTTCATAACGATTATTTTCGAATTATCTCTTTTTTTTTAAATTGAGATAGCATAAAAACCTGACCTGATTGAGCAAAATGAGTTACATTTTTTAATTCAGCATGCAAAAATTATAAAAGAACAACTAAAAAAACCTTGACCTCAGGAAAAAAAATTTCAAACGCAGACCAGTGATCTAATTGATGATACCCGCTATAAAACATTTTACAACAAAATGTAACGAGTTGAAAATGTAATAGCACTTCCACAACATATATAAGGGGTTCCAAAAAACCTTAGCCCCCCCATTTGCAACTTACATGTTTACTTATATCGAAATAGTTTTTAGTGATTATAAAAATATATAAAATTCTTTATTTATTGCAGGTATTAAAATTACTCTAGCTGATAAAGTGATAATATAATGGCTTCTCAATTAAGTGGTGATTCGGAGAAGCAACGTGTGATAGATCGCATACGAGCAATAACATTTCTGGAAGCTCGTGATGCTGGAGCCACCTTTATAACACGTTCATGGGTTGCCAAAAAGTTGCGAAGAAGTGAGGACTTCGTCAAAAGGAATTGGAATAAAACTTTGAATGAATGTGAAATGGATACAACCAAATCTGGGCGCCCAAATTTGCCACTCTCTCAGGAAACAAAGGACATCATTGAAAGCGGTAGGCGTAAGCGGAAAAACAGCTGTGCTAAACTTTCTAGAGAGATCGAAGTAGGCTGACCATATTTCCTTGAGACAAAAACGGGACATTGGGATGGCAAAAAAGGGACGGGGGTTATGTAATATTCTGTATTCATGAAAAAGTAAGTACATAAACCGGGACAAAATTGACATTTTTATTAAAACGACGGGACGGCCAGGAAATATAAAACAAACGGTACTGTCCCGTTCAAAACGGTACGTATGGTCAGCCTACATCGAAATGTTGAGAGGAAAGATCGTTAGTGGCGAGATCATTCGACTGTACCGTCATAGGCAAGGTTTAAAGCCTTGGCATGAACTTCCAAAGCCAAGAAAAACTCAACTTAACATCGATGACAAAATGTGGTTTGCCCATTATCTTGAAGATTGGGATGTAGATGATTTCATGCATTTAGCTGTCTCCGATGAATTTTTTGTTTACATAACACGTCGGCCTAACTATCAAAATGATCGAGTGTGGGCCACAACACCAGATGAAATCGATGACAATGAACATTATCGCGAATTATTAAAAAGTCCAGACTGTGTTGTTGTGTTTGTTTTGTTCACTGCAAAGAAGCTCATATGGGTGCTGAAGCCAAATGGTCAGAGTTGAGATGGACAGTATTTTCGTGATATTCCTTTTCTAAGAAACCCAAACAATGTTATGGATGTCGATCAGGTCACACTACTGCACGATAAGGGTTTATGCTTTAAGGCATTAGCCACTCAACAGTTGTTGCGGAACCATGAGATCGATTTCTTTAGAAATGAAGAATGGCCAGGAAATTCTCCTGACCTGAATGTCTGTGAACACATTGAATCAGTTATAAAGGACAAGGTTGAATGTTTCTTGTTTCAAGAACCTGTAGCAAATCGATTTTCGAAGAATACCATGACGCAACACATTGAAACTGTTTTAGCAAATTTGCGTAACGATCAAGATCTATTCACATCACCTTTGGCCAGCTACCCAAAGCGAATTCAGGCTGTCTTGGAAGCCAATGGCGGGAACACCAAGTTTTAATTGTTTCTCATTAAATGCAGGATTAAATTCTCTTTGTAAGGTATGTTTAGTTTTACTGTACCTCTAATGGTTTAGGCCATGGGCGGGGGGCTAAGGTTTATTGGAGCCCCGTATATATATATATATATATATATATATTATATATATATATTAGGGTGTCTCTTATTTTCGAAGTGTTGATTTGTTTAGGTTGCGCCCCCTCAACCAGTTCCATTGGTTGAAAAAACATCACATATAAAATTTTTTTGGATTGAACAATTTTAGAGGTCGCCCCCGCTTATTAAAGTTCATAAAATATAGCTATTATTTATGCAATTAATATTTGAAATTACTAGCAGTTGTCAAGTATACTAAACATATGTTTTTAATTAATTAATCATCATATTTATGATGAATTCAATTAAATGAATATATTAGAGATAATTGTCAAGTTTGTAGCTGAAAATATTGCTTGATAAGACAAGATCAACCTGTTTAAACATGTTTCATCAAGAATGCTCCAGATTATGTTGCAATTGTTTATTTGTCATCATTCAGTGTTCTGCTGTCATAAGTAAAAGGTGTGTAACTGTGTATCACTATACTTCTTTTTTGCTATTATCAGATAATAAACTATGTTATTTATATTTTTCACAATTATTTATACTGATTTTGTTATTAGTGTTTGAAAAAAATTTAATGAATTTAATGAAAAAATTAGAATTTATGCTCTTATACACATATTATGAAGTTTTAAACAATGTTGCTATTTGTCACAAAGAATTTAATTTAGTTCAATGGAAATTTTACCTGACATGTGTTTCATGATCTGTGTTTCTATCAGTGGCGTCACTAGAGGGGTGCGGGGGGTTTTTGTGCAGTGTTTGAGCAGAAATTTATTATTTTTTATAAAAATATCCCTGTAGTTAGTTATAACAAAAACATTTTTCGTAAGCCCAGCTTACATGTATCAATATACCTACAAGGCTAAAACTCTATGCTAATTTACTTTTTGAACCTTCTAATGCGCTCCGGTCAGAGCTGTCATTATTACCCAATTACAATGACGCTTCGAATCACGTGGTTTCGTCTGCACGCTCTACAAGCACGCGCTGTTGTTTTCGTTGCTGCTGGTGTTTTTATAGTCGCTGATTTTGTCAAATTTTCTGTTGTTTTAGCTACAATATTGTGGTAATTAGTATTTGTGAACCTATATCAATAACTTTTTTGAGAATGAAGTAGTAATTAAAGGAAAAGAAGGAGAAAAATAAAAAAAGGCTTCCGCTCAGTTGTTGCAGCCTCTGTCTTTATGATGTTGCAGCCTCAAATTTATGAGTATATTTCCATATGCATTTGTCTACAACTTCTACATTATTTGGGCCGTTATTGATTATGCAAACCTAATCCATTAATGTATCTCATGTAACGGTAAAGTTTAACGTTAAAATGAACATAATTTTGATGTAGTTCTTAAACGTTTTTACTTCGAATTCTATTGTTTTCTTACCGAATTTTCACTTTAACCACATGAAACTATGTAAATGTAAATACATTTAGGCTGTGCGTATGATATTGTAATTTAAAGGAGTAATTTTAATTTTGCTAGTTGTTTATGTCACTACTATTGCCATTACATTCAGTGATATACGGGAATTACGATTTACGAGTAACATTAGTACAAAAAAATTACTAAGGATTCTGTATGGTCTGGTACGGGAGGAGGTCCATGGGGGGGGGTGACACCATGAGTTACCGCACTGGGTGACACCAACCCTAGTGACGCCACTGTTTCTATTTCCAATAAAATAGCAAATATAAATTTCTACTACAAAAATATTTATTCCTTGTTTCTTAGATTAAAAAATAATAGGAATAATAATTGAGAAAAATACGTTAGATTTATAAAATAGACCAAATTAACTTTATGTCTACCAAATTTTTTTTTTTTGTAATTTAAAAAAGTCAAAACAGTGATTTAGCCCTGCTCTACAAAACCATAACACTACATTAATATTTTGTTTTCTTATTTTGCAGATGAATACAAGAAGACCATTCTATTTGCTCGGATCTACAGTAGATGATATTAAAGGCTCAAAGCTGCCCCCATATAGGCAAGCTTTTGGTTATTTTATGCACCTCCACAGAGAGAAAAACATGACAATCCGCGATGCTCTGCGTCAATCTATTCGAGCCACAATAGTTATCTGGGATAAGGCCAATATTCCTACTCAGCAGGAACCTCGTGCCATGAAGAAGTTAGAGAATTTCTTTAACGAATGGACTTGCTTAAAGAAGCATGCTTCCAGAACAAGCCAGAGCCATAAAACCAAGGAGGCTGATTTTGTAGAGCGATTGGAAGATCTCTTTGACATCGCCCATGGAGACGCTGAGAAGCTGATCAAGAATCGTGAGGACTGGGAGTTCCTTCAACTGCAAAGACAAAAAGGTCGTCCTGGCTCAATCGGTGGTGTGGACACTGTACATCTTCACCGCACAAAAAATGCAGTCAAACGGTTGGAAGCTGAGGCAGAGAGAAAAAGAAAGTCAGAATCTTTGATGGAGGCGTCTACTAGTCAAGTTGTACTGGCTTCTTCCACATCTTCCAGCAACACTGATGAAAGTGAGAATGAGGAGGAGGAGCCCAAAGGAGCTTGTGCTTTACCAAAATCTAAGAAAAAACGAGGCATGAAAAACATCATGACTATTCAGATGTCTGCTGCCCTGGATCGTACACAAATTTCCTCTAGAAAGGCAACATTTATCCTCGCAGAGGCAGCTAAAAGCTTTGGTTTGGACGCTTCAGATTACAACACATAAACCAACATTCTATCCATCGCCTTCGAAATAAGAACCGAGCTCGTCATGCTAAAGAACTTAAGGAGCATTTCCATGGAGAATGTTCTATGACAGTCCACTGGGATGGCAAGATGATGGAGGACCTCACCTCGCACAAGCACATTGATCGTCTCCCAGTACTTGTGTCAGGACCTGGTGTTGAACAGCTGCTTGGTGTCCCCAAAATCCCAAACTCAACTGGAGAAGCACAAGCTGAAGCCGTCTTTAACTGCCTGAATGAATGGGGAATTACAGAGAGAGTAAAAGCAATTTGTTTCGATACAACAGCTTCAAACACGGGTCAATATAGTGGAGCCTGTGCTCTCATCGAAGCAAAATTGGGACATGATGTTTTGTACTTGCCTTGTAGACACCATGTTTTAGATTTATTGTTGGGAGCTGCATTTGAAGCAACATTGGGATCTACATCAACTGGTCCAGAGATATTGATCTTTAAGCGTTTTCGTGACAATTGGACTTCTGTTGATCAAAGCCAGTTCCAAACAGGTGAGACAGACACGATTACTAAAGAAGCAATTATCCAGTCTAAAACTGAACTAATTCAGTTTGCTAGATCCCAGGCACCTATGCTACGGGATGACTATCAAGAACTTTTGGATCTGTCCATCATCTTTCTTGGAGGTGTCCCCAATAAAGGCATCAAGTTTCGTGCACCAGGTGCCATGCATCGAGCTCGCTGGATGTCCAAAGCGCTCTATTCTATCAAGATGTGGCTTTTTCGAAACCAGTTCAAGATGACTAAGACTGAAGAACGAGGAATTCGAGATCTTTCCCTTTTTTCTGTTCTCATCTATATGAAGGCTTGGACAACATCCTCACTCCCTATTGAAACCCCATTTAATGACTGGCTCCTTATGAGGTCATTGATTAATTATCCTAACAAAAAGATTTCTGATGCAACTAAAAAAAAGCTCTCTAACCACTTATGGTACCTGTCTGAAGAAGCAGTTGGTCTTGCTTTCTTTGATGAGCGAATTACTACAGATGTAAAGAAACGCATGGTAAAGGCATTAGAAGATGAGTCCACTGATAGACCACCCAAGCGTCCTCGGATTCCTGAATCGACCTTCTGCTCTGGTGAAGGACTACACCAACTTGTTACAAGAAATACTAGAGAATTCTTTACTAAGCTGAATTTGCCAGAAGGATTTCTGAACAAGGCACCCAGCACTTGGACATCCAACTGTGAATATTTAAGGGCCAGAGCTATTGTTGCAGCTCTATCTGTTGTAAATGACCGGGCAGAACGTGCAGTAGCTTTAGTTCAAGAGCTGAATAAGAAATTGACAGTGGGGGAAGAGCAGCTCCAGTTCCTGCTCCAAATTGTTGCAAAACACCGCCAGAGTCACCCAGTTCCATCAAAAACTGTTCTTCTCAAAAAATAACCATCAATGAGGTCGCACCTTAAAATACACCATATTGTATAATCATTGTATATTAAATAAATGTTGTATAAGGAAATAATGCTAATTAAAGTATGTAAATAGCACTGGCATTTTGAATTTATCTCTATATAATAAACTAATGGTTTTTTTTGTAGCAATGCTTCATTGCTGATTGTATATAAAAAAAGAGCCAGGAAGGATTTTGGATAGGAGAAAAAGGATTGGGATAAAGAAGGATTGAGGACCAAAGGATGGATTATAACAACATCAAGGATAGGTTAGAAAAGGATCAATGATAAATAAGAAGGCCTATACTTATAAAAACGAATCAAACTAAAAAAAGAAGGAAGGAATTATGTGTATAATGAGCATAATCATATGTCAGGAGCTATTATGCCATGGTCACCATTTTTATTAGCCGGGGGCGACCCCTAAATATGAGCCAATTTGTGTCAAACTTTCAAGTTTTAGTTTTTATGCTAAATGGAACTATTTTAGGGGGCGCAGATAAAATAATTCAACATTTCAATTTTTGACTACCCAGTAAGAGACACCCTAATATATATATATTAGGGTGTTTCATACCTATAGGGTAAAATAAAAATGAGCTTGGAGTTTTAATCCACACGTTTCTCCGTATTCTAAAGAACAAGAAAACACGTTTGTGCAAGTTTGAACCAGATCGCGCTGCATTTAGAGGTCCCCAACTTTGACGACTTTTTGTCAGTTCATTTCTCGCCTGCCTGCAGTGAAGACGGTTTTCTTCGTCACTTGAGCGGTTCGTGTTGTATAGCCTATTGGACAACTATGGAGGTAATTATATATGCTACTAATTATCTCATTTTACTGTGGTATTGAAATGTATTATTATTTAATTCTGTCATTTTACTGTGGTAGTGATATTTATTATTAATATTACATGAAATTAATTAGTCTGTTGCATATTGGACAACTAAGCTGGTAATTATTTATGATACTAATTAATGTAATTTTACTGCGGTATTGAAATTTATTTAATTAATGAATTGTCAAAGAGAACGTAGTGTACACGTATCAGTTTTATAAATAAAGAAAAGCAGTAACTGGGACTCGAACCAGTGTCATAGCCGTTTGGCGGCATCGCTCAAGTCGGCGTACACAGCACGCTATCCACTCCCTAGATGGTGTAGTGGATAGCGTGCTGTGTACGCCGACTTGAGCGATGCCGCCAAACGGCTATGACACTGGTTCGAGTCCCAGTTACTGCTTTTCTTTATTTAATTAATGAAATTAATTACGATGTGAAATTATTTCTGTGGAATTATTTAGTTTGTTTTCTTTTCCAGGTGTCTACCAGAGCGAAAACAGAAGTTTCTTATTGGCCAGACGGATGCGAACATCACATCAAGTGGCCTTCCAACTCAGTTGCAAGTACTCAAAAAGTACTTTTACCACCAAAAGGAGCAAAAATTTGGACGTACTAAATGCCTGAACCTGTGCCTGGATGCCTGTCTCATATTTTGGGAGAGAGCGAGAATCCCCATGATGCGTCGAGATTCGGCCTTGAGGAAGATGGAATCCCTTCTCAAGGAATACGACCGGCTTGTGAAGCACAAGTCACATAAAGCAGAGTCCTTCCGAGTGAAGGAGGCGATGTTCAAGGAGGCAATAGCGAAGGAGATCATAGACATTGCTCATTCACAGGCTAAGGAAATGATGAAGAATCAGGAGGACATCCACTTTCTCGACATGCAGCGTGAAGATCCAAATTCCTGCAGCATGGGCCCTGTTGACATGAAGCTTCACTATAAGGAGATTAGGAAAAGGAAGAGGCTGGACAAGATTAAGGAACAACAGGAGAAGGCCAGGAAGGAACAAGGAGCTGCAGAAGATACGGGGGCTTTAGTGATTTCAACTTCGTCAGAGACTGACTCAGATGTCGTTGACCCAACCGTGGAAGTTTTTCCATCCTCCTCCAAGGGAAATACCAAGAAGCGACGCAGGAATCTGATCTCACAGGATGTGACGACTACCTACGATCGGCTGAATATTTCGTACCGCGATTCAGCTATGTCGTACGCTGCAGCGGCTAAATCACTAGGTTTTGACTTGGATGAACTGTCCATTTCTGCCAGTACCATGTACCGCACACGCAAGGCTCTCAGGAAGGTGGCTGCTGAAAGTTATCAATCCGACGAAGTTTGTCCTGGTCAGCCTCTTGTCTTGCATTGGGACGGTAAGCTCCTACCTGACAATGAGCAATGGAAGGAGAGCGTTGACCGGATCGCCGTCCTCGTCTCTGGCGACGGCAAGGAGAAGTTGCTCGGCGTTCCTAAGGTGACGTCCGGAACCGGCGAGAAGATAGCGCGAGTTTGCTTGGATTTGGTCAAAGAACACAGGATGGAAGAGCGCGTGCGGGGACTGTCTTTCGACACGACAGCGTCGAACACCGGGATTCATATCGGGGCCTGCGTCCTGATTGAGAAAGGTCTTGGCAGAGAACTCATGTACTTCCCCTGTCGGCATCACATCTATGAAGTCATCCTCAGCTCCGTCTTCAAGCGTGCATACGGCCCTTCAAGTGGCCCCGATATACCCGTTTTCAAGAGGTTTCAGGCACAATGGAAGTTCATCGACCGGTTGGACGTGCGGCCGTACGATTTTGCTCAAGTCAATGACTCTATGAGGGAACTGAGGGAGAAGTCAGTCCTGCTGGTGAGAGGGATGGTGAGCACGTCGCATCAGCGCGATGACTACAAGGAACTGCTACAGTTGGTTCTCATCTTCCTGGGAGAAGCAAAAGTGGTGGATTTCCCTCTCAGAGCCCCTGGCGCTTACCATCAAGCTCGATGGATGGCGATAGCCATCTACTCCTTGAAAGTAATTCTACTGAAGAAGCAGTTCAAGATGTCGAGTCACGAGTTGGAAGCTCTGACAGCCGTAGGTCTCTTCGTGTCCCTCGTCTACATCCGAGGTTGGACTCGTGCTGCAACCTCAAGCAAGGCTGCCGCAGTTGATCTGGAATTTCTGCGTGACGCGGAAGCCTTTGCCATGTCGGGATATTCGTGTGTTAACGCTGCGCAAGAAGCCATGTCTCGACACCTATGGTACATCTCTGAGACTCTTATTGCCATGGCGTTCTTCGACGCAGATGTGGCAGATGAAGAAAAGGCTCAGATGGTCGTCAGTTTGGGTAAGCCCGCATCGAAAAAGGAACTCAAGCGACCCCAAGGGAAGAACGTCAGGAATCTTGCCTCGAAACACCTGGCGGAGTTCGTGACAGGAAAGACGATGGCTTTCTTCCATGCATTCGACTTGGACACAGAATTCTTGAAAAAGCCAGTTGCCGAGTGGACTGAAGTAGAGGGCTTCAAGCAAGCAGCGGCAACTGTTAACAAAATCTCTGTCGTCAACGATCGGGCCGAAAGAGCCATCGCGCTCACCAAAGAGTTCAACTGTTCTCTGACGAAGAACGAAGAGCAGAAGCAGTATTTGCTCAAAACTGTGATGCAGCATACGGCGAAATACCCGAATAAAACCAAGAAGGATTTCATGGACAAATGATTCGCAAGAAGTGGTTATGTTTTTTGTATCTTTGTGAAAATGTGTAGTGAAATGGTACTCGTTTGTTGAATAAAAATTCATTGACAGATTTTTGTTTAATTTTTTCCGTTTATGATCTGCCAGAGCATCAAACTGGGGACCCGTAAACTTTAAACTATTGAATTAATACTTCGGTTTATCAGTCTCCTCAGCAAATGGAACAAGGGGATCCATGTGGATTAAAATTTTTCCAAACTTTTAATTTATGAAACACCCTAATATATATATATATATATATATATATATATATATATGACGGAATAGCCACGAAGGAGCAGTTAATAAACAGCATGCAACTAGCCTAACCTGGTCAAAAGGATGTTTAGCTGGGTGTGTTACACATCGTCTGCCGGCACCGGGTCTCGACCCCTGTGCAGATATCCTTTCACCTCGTTTTATTACGAATTTTTATAAATTATAACACTTGCACTGAATGAAACGATATATATACATAGCCCGGCCTTCCGCTTAAATCAGAAACTAGTTTTTCAAAACGCATTTATTATGGCTTTTTATAAATTAACTAACACTGGCACTGAATGAAACGATGTATATAGCCCGAATCCCAAATTAAATTAGTTACTTACATTTCATTTCAGTCTTCAACGGTCGATTCTTGCACTCCTTCACAAATTTCTGCAATGCTTTGTGTGGAGAGAATATCATTCCGGTCAGTCGCTCCGAAAAGGTGGAGTGTAGCCCTTCTATAGATGTCCCTGTCTTCAAACAACTGTTGTGGAATCCAAATGAAAATGCCTCCTTTTATATACGCGATCCTAATTGTAAACACTCCCAATAACCGAATCACGGGTTTCCAATTGGTCGTTGGTGAAATTTGGGTGGAGCATAACGTGTAAGCGCGAATACCCACCAACCAGAGGTCCTGGGGCCATTCTCAGGCTCCACCCACTGGGCTATTATTGGCTGAGCCGTGAACTCTGGGGCGTGTCAGGTACAGCTTACCCATTCCATAGATTTCTTCCAGAAATCAAACAGAATCGTAGAGAGAGAGAGAGAGAGAGAGAGAGAGAGAGAGAAGAGAGAGAGAAAGAGAGAGAGAGAAGTTTTGTTTGGAAAACAAAACTTTTTTCTGAGGCGCCGATGAGATGGGTGGGCGAAGGGAAATTTGATCGTATATTAACCAACCATATATTACCTGTGTTGATATATATATATATATATATATATATATATATATATATATGAAGGATTTTACAATCATCTAAAACTGGGGAATAATTTAAAAAATAATTAACAGAAATGGAAGGGGCAGCGTCGCAATAGTCCCTCAAAGTTTATGGTGCCGGGAGATTGGCGCATGATAGCCATTTTCATTATCTCAACTGTGACAATATATAGATATATATATATAAAGTATATATATATATATATATATATATATATACACATTTTAAGTGCAAACAACACACAGTATAATTAATGTAAAGAACGACGCTTGTGTAGAAGAACGTTCCGCACAAGATGAGAGGGAGAACGAACAAATGAAAAATGAGGTAACCACCCGGGAATCGAACCCGGGATCTTCCGATTGCCGGTCAGATATGCTATCCACTACACCATGGGCCTCGATAAATCAGAAGTCGATTCCCGGGTGGTTACCTCATTTTTCATTAGTTCGTTCTCCCTCCTCATCTTGTGCGGAACGTTCTTCTACACAAGCGTCGTTCTTTACAGATATATATATATATATATATATATATATGGAGGGTTTTACAACCACCTAAAATAATTTTAAAAAAAATTAATTATGGGAGGGCGATGAAGAGAACGGCTGTATAATAAATGCCCAATTTACTACTTCATCTGCGCTAATATAAATATTATACAGTATGTATGAAGGATTTTACAAACACCTTAAAACTAAAATTAGTTTAAAAAAATAATTAACTGGTAGAGATGGGGAGATCGGCTGTACGATGCTAATATATATATATGAAGGATTTTACAACCACCTAAAATAATTTAAAAAAAGTTAATTGGCAGAGATGGAAGGGCGATGGGGAGTTTATCGTATGGTAAATATCCAATTTTACCACCTTAACTGTATCTCCTTCGGAATAATCAGAAAAGGAAATCTGGATGGGGTTTAGTGACCTCTCTCTCTCTCATAAAAAATATAGAAGTTTTATAGAAAGGAATGGTATAAGTAAATAGACGCTTTCGACGAATTTAGCTAAAATGTTTATTGCTTAATATAAAAATTTTCCTGTAGTTATTTAAGAATATATATATATACAGGGTGGGCGGAAAGTAGCTCCCTATTTTGGATTGGTAAAAAATACGTATATTATCCATTTATTTCAGAAGAAATAATATGAAAAGGTAGGCATACATGGTAGGTTTTCTCTGAAATTCAATGTGGGCTCCAACTCTTTCCACCAGCTTCTGGAGCCGCCCAGGAATGGCGTCCACTGACTTTAGCAGGAACTCCGGCGAGATGGAGGACATGACTTCCCGAATTCGGTCCTCCAGTTCTTCCAATGTCCTCGGTTTGGTGCGGTAGACTTCTTCCTTTACCCACCCCCAAAGAAAGAAGTCGCACGGTGTCAAGTCGGGGCTCCTGGCTGGCCATTGATGTGCACCACGACGACCCATCCAACGCCCAGGGAAGTGGGCATCCAGCCACTCACGGACAACAAGAGCGAAGTGCGGAGGGGCGCCATCTTGCATAAATATCAGATCGTCGATGTTCTCCCATGTGCTGACAACCGGCCAGACCTCGTTTCGCAACATAGCAAGGTACCGCTCAGCATTCATGGTGTTGCGCAGAAGGAACGGGCCCACAACCTGATCTGAGGTCATACCACACCACACCGTTACACTGAACCGATTCTGCCGTTTTTCAGCGGTAACCGTGCGACTTCTTTCTTTGGGGGTGGGTAAAGGAAGAAGTCTACCGCACCAAACCGAGGACATTGGAAGAACTGGAGGACCGAATTCGGGAAGTCATGTCCTCCATCCCGCCGGAGTTCCTGCTAAAGTCAGTGGACGCCATTCCTGGGCGACTCCAGAAGCTGGTGGAAAGAGTTGGAGCACACATTGAATTTTAGAGAAAACCTACCATGTATGCCTACCTTTTCATATTATTTCTTCTGAAATAAATGGATAATATACGTATTTTTTTACCAATCCAAAATAGGGAGCTACTTTCCGCCCACCCTGTATATATATATATATATATATATATATATATATGCTGCAAATTCACAAGGAAAAGGAAAAACGATTCCAAGGCCTTTCGTGTATTCAGAGCTACACCTTTGAACTGATTAGAGCATCTCCAAATGAAGAACGTCTTCAGAGAGTCCGATGTAAGAAAAAATATATTGTTTTTCACCGTTCCTCATGTGTGAAGTACACTTTTGGACGATATTTACAACAACTTACATAGAAGATGTAGAACTCAGAACAGACAATTAAACGATAGACCGGAGGATTTAATTCGTAATAGTTACTGGACTAAAAAAAGTGATTTTAGTAATATTGTTAACTTGTCCCATGAGCTAGACTTCAATACGAAATGTGCGTTAAGTTTTGGGTTAGGTTTCTCAGTCCCAGAAAAGCCCAGCAGTTTACTGATTGCTAAGGCTTTTATTAATTTTGAAAAACATAGTAATATATCCGAAAGTGAGGTGACTTTAGCCAAAGGTTGTGTGTATAGTGCTTTTAATACGAGGTATGAAGCGAATTATCCTTTGAGGTTTGAAAAAGCACTGAAAACACTTAAAAATAATGATTCATTACATATTACTAAATCGGACAAATCTAAATCGATCGTCATCATGGATAAAAACAGTTATGTTGAAAAGATGAATACGTTATTGAGTGATCGCGACACGTACAAACCTCTAAATAGAGACCTATTGGAGGATGTTAATAAAATGTTTAACAGAAAATTAAGAGAAATATTAAAAAATAATTATAATGTGCTTTCGCAGCAGTTTCTTAGTATCAATCCATCACTACCATATCTGTACGGCTTAGTAAAAACACACAAAGTTAATAATCCCATGAGGCCTATTGTCAGCTCAGTAGGCTCCGTAACCTATAAGCTATCTAAATGGTTCGTTAGTTTATTAACGCCGTTAGTTGATTATATTTCTAAGTCACATACTGTAAATAGCATGGATCTTATTGACAAACTGAACTTTCCTAATGACCCTAATTTCAAATTGGTAAGTGTTGATGTATGCTCGTTATTCACAAAAGTCCCTGTTGATGACCTACTTGATTTTTAAAAGATAAGATCTCTGAATATTCTTTCCCTGTTCAACACAACACTCTTATTGAGTTAATTAAGCTTTGTGTCAAAGATTGTAAATTTCAGTTTGAAAATAAGTTTTATGTTATGTCGTTTGGATTGGCTATGGGAAATCCCCTTTCACCTGTACTAGCTAATTTATATATGGAACTTTTTGAAAGTAGAATTTTGCCTTCGATTGTTAATTTTAACCTGGTTTGGTTAGGTATAGAGATGATATTTATGCCTTTGGCCTAATAATTTGGATGTTGACTTATTTCTTGGTAGGCTCAACAATTTAGTCCCATCTATTAAGTTCACAGTTGAAAAAGAAAATGATGGAAGCCTATCTTTTCTGGATCTAAAAATTTGGAGATGTTCTAATCAGTTCATATATATATATATATATATATTAGTGATGTAGGTCACATCCGCATCCGCATCCGCGGAACATCCGCACATTTTCTCGCATCCGCATCCGCACCCGCATCCGCACTTTGGACTGCGGATGTCGTGCGGATGTGGACCGTTGAGATAAAATGTCATTAATAAGCGGAAATTATCAAATTCTACTATATTAATAGAACTAGTTCATTGTGCGCAAAAGTGATGCAAGCGACAAGACGAGAGGCTGTTCTTGTATGAAGTTACTCTCTTGCAACCTACTTAGATCCACGTTACAAAGCTAAGTTATTTTCACCTAGTACATTAGAACGAGTTAAATCATCACTTGGCAAAGCAGTTGAAGAGCTTCAATCTCTTGAATCTGTCGCTTCGCCACCCACCAAAAGAATAAAAGTTTCAGTGACAGAACCAACACCTTCAACAAGCAAATCTATCACAGAATCTGTCTCTCAGTTTCTTGAGTCAAGCAGCAATGACGAGACCTACGCGATGTCAAAAGATGTAGTAAAAATGATCGAGAGCTATCACCAAGAAAAACGCCTGGCTGCATGTGACAATCCTATTAGTTGGTGGAAAAATACGCAGAATATCTATCCATACTTGAGTAAACTTGCAAGGAAACATTTAGCCTGTCCTCCAACAAACGTACCAAGCGAGAGATTATTTAGCAGTGCTGGATTAATATATGATGAAAAGAGAAACAGACTGGCAGCAGAAAAGGCAGAAAAATTAATGTTCCTTAAGCATAACCTTCCTATAATTAAGTTTGAACATTAAACGATGAACATCTTAGTTTACTTTATTTTAATTACTCATTTATAAATATGCCTAATAAAACTTTAAACTTAATATAAATAGTTATCAAGCTAATTAAAGATCTCTTTCTATAAGGGTGGAGGTTGGGGAAAGAGGACGGTGGGGTGCATTTGAGTTGGGTTCACGTCCCGCATCCTGGTAACACAATTATGGTTTCTAATTGTGGCTGAAACTCAACAAAATATAACGAATTTATTTGCAGACGAATTCACTAATTGATTTCTATATTAGTTAGATGCTTGATATTATTTTATATGTTCAGAGAAAAGTACAGCAATTATTGTACAATTAATCAATTATACTACATTATAGCTACAGCTCTCTCTGTATAATAACTTATTATATACGTTAAACACAACAAATCTCGAATATATCCTAAAAAAAACGAAAATGTAGACATCCGCATCCGCGGATGTTGAAATCAAACATCCTCATCCGCATCCGCATCCGCGGATGTGAAAAAAATGACATCCGCTACATCACTAATATATATATATATATATATATATATATATATATATATATATGTATAAAGTGTGATATATTATATTGCTTGCATTTTCAGTGAATTGTTTTCATTCAAAGCCCCGTCTAGCGGTGAATGCAGCCGGCGCGCGGTAAACGATCATCCTTCCGCACAATTGGCTGGTAGATAAAATGGGTATCATGGGTGACCTATTGGTTAAGACGCTGGGCTGATGGTGGTCCGGACTCTGCGTTAAACTGTTGGTCTAGGGTTGGGTGAAAAGTTTGAGCTTCGTCAGAATAAACAATTCGGGCATTTTTGTCTTTCTTGGAATAAAAAGAAATGCTGATTTTGAAGACATTTTGTGTAAGAGATGATTGACAAACATAAATAGACACTTTCGCTTTGGCTTTAGTGTAAATGGATGCTAATCAGGTCTCTCGAGTTATAAGTAAATTAAATATTATTCTTATAGATTATGTTGTTGGAATAATGTGAATGTAAAAAGCCCTGTGTATTTATTTTATTATTAGATGCGTAGCACACCCAGCTTCTGCACAATTGGTTGGTAGATAAATGGTTACCCTGGGCGACCTAGTGGTTAAGACGCTGGGCTGATGGTGGTCCGGATTCCAGTTAAACTGTAGGTCTAAGGTGGAGTGAAAAGCTTAACTTTCGTCGGAATGAACAATTCGGACATTTCGAAAGGCTGTTTTTGAAGACATTTTGTATAAGAGATGATTGACAAAAATAAATAGACGCCTCTCTCTCTCTCTCTCTCTCTCTCTCTGGAAACTCATCTACAAAATAAATAATTAGTATATATAGCTGTGTGTGTAATAATTGGGGATCTATTTGCGTTTGTGTGCGCTTCTTGAGTGTTCAGGCGATGTATACACTGTGCCAACTGGCTGATAATGCCTGGAGGCACTGGCTTCTACGCCAACTGGCGGATTTTGAGTTCTAAGTCAAGTGCTGCTACCATGATCATTCATTGAGCTTTTACCTCGCGTGGAAGCTGGATGGTCTCTTCCTCTCTCTCCTTCTCCTCTCTCTCTTCGGTTAGGTATGCCCCTTTGGGGTTGAGGCCGTCCCAGCTTCTCCCCCAAAGAGGTCGGGTGGACTCCCCAGCTTTCTGGGGGAGTTTCCCCCATTTTTTGGCACCCTGGGGTTGGAAGTGGGGAGGGGGATCTTGCAACAAGGGGGAGAGGGGTTGGCACTGGCACTCATTGCATCATTGCATTACATTCTAACATTTCGTGGTCATACTACTTGCCCCTTTGTAAGTGAAAGCTTTTCCTGCAATTTACATGGAATAATTTGGTTTATGTATGAAATCATTGGGAAGCCTTGTATTATGATTATGGTTGGTCTGTTGGGGGGAAATCGCCCTGTGAATCAATTCTCACGTATTACTGTAAATGCTGTAATAATAACTTGTGACACGGGTTTTGCCTTGGGACAAGGTACACACCAACCGTTATTGTGAGAATGTTTTGCTGAGTAATGTTGTGCGTTTAAACAAATATGCATGTTTGTATAAAATGGTAGAATTGAATCGCAGTGATTCTCAATACAGTAAGATAAATGAAAAGATGTTATCCGGTAAACGTTCCCGAAAAATGTTTTTTTGAAAAAACTATAGACCTACGCACGTGCGTTAATGCGTATGCCTAGTTACGCCACTGGTAAAGCTTATTTCACAATTGTTAAAGAAGAACATATTGTTTTATTGACTGAGCCTGGTTCTAATTCTATTGGTCACGTTACTCTAACTTCCAGTAAAGCAACCGCTATAACATCAAGCATTACAAACTTTCTTGCTTCTACCAATGTTAAATCCGAGAAAATCGCTGCCATTGGCTGTGACGGAACCGTATTGAGCACTGGTTCGAAAGGTGGAATTGTAAGAGCAAACTATTGCAGTGGTTTATCTGTCATTCACGTGGAAATGAATTTCCTCCTCGCCATTTGTTATTACAACTTGATGACGTGACGCTCGGGTCCAGAACATTCTCGGGGCCTATTGGTCTAGCTATGAAGGAGCGCAACAGATCAGTCGTTGAATCTGAATCGCTTGTTGGCCCTGAGTTACTACAAATGGATTTATCTGAGCTGAGTACAGACCGGAAATATATGTACGAAATCTATAAAGCATGACATCTGGTTATTGCAGTGAAGATCTAGCAAATCGTCGTCCTGGTCCTAGGGTAAAATCACGTTGGTTAACAACGGCATGCACGCTCATGCGCCTTTATGTTGGGACCATGAATCCATGCGTCAATTTTGTTACATTGGTCAAGTATGTTGTAAAAATGCAAAAAAATTCACTTTTTTCTACGTGAAGGTCAAAATATGATAATAAAAACCCACTCTTTTCTGCATCCACCCGAAGAGGATGCCAGTGGGCATCGAAACTAAAAAGCTAGTTGCAGTTTTATTGTGGTTACAGTTTTATCGCTGTAATTTTAGCGCATATGATTGGTGATCTAAACACTTTGAATGAGAACATCTGGTTACCAACAGCTATAGAGCGTACATAAAAATACGTACATTCAAACATAGGTGCAATGAAATTCATTGCTCCATGTGTAATGAGAAGTCTGATTCATGAAAGTCTTCTTCATGAGAGAATCTAAACATAAGAAAAAATCATGTATTAAGGTATATTACGACATTGAAACCTACACCGACCAGGACACTAAAGTTATCTCGCATTTACTTGTGAATCAAACCCTCTGCGATGAATGTTCGAATATTGAGTGTGATGAGTGCCGTAAGTGTGGTAAACGCACACAAATTTTAAGACGAATGTGAGAATCACCCGTGAAACTGTTTGTGAATTATATAGTCATCTTAGCGGAACAATTTAAAAAATGATCGTGTATGTTCTGGCGCATAACCCTTCAAAGTTTGATACACAGTTTATTTATAAGGACTAATAAAGTCATACAGATGCAGATACAGGATAATATCCAGCTCAAAGACACACTACTGTTCACACCTTGTAAGCTAGCTAAGGTACCCAAGGTGATGGGGTGGATACCGAGGTTTCAAAAGGGTATTTCCTTTACGCATCCCTCACCAGTGACACTTTGAACTATGTTGAACTTCCAAACACCTTCCAAACACTACTGTAACTGTGGCAGTATGAGTGCGAGTGAACGAGATTTTGACCGGCATTACAATAGTTTCACTGAAGAAAATCCCAACAACAGAGCGAGTGAATGTGAACGTTACTGCGTGAACGACGTGTGTGTGCTTAGAGTATGCTTCCTCAACCTCTCCTCAACCTCACACTTTGTTTGGAGGTCGTACAAACCCTTTGAAACTATATTTTCCACCTACCGATGGTGTAAAGATTTACTACTTCGACTTTTACTGTACCGCTACGTAATAAGAAATAATCTATACCCCATAGGTGCTCCCATAAAGCTTGTGAGATCCGTCATACCATCCATCAACGAATTCACAGGCAGTTTAAGCGAGACGAATTTTGGCCTGTCCTTCGTTGATGTATTCTCCCCCCCTCGTGATTTGTGGATGCCCATTAGGGCGGCTCGTTTTTACACTTTTTTCGATATTTGATTGGGGGTAGTGCGGAAAAGTTGCGATTTGGAGAGAAAATAAAGTGTGTAAACTTTTTTTCATCTACGTCAATATCTTCCGGTGGCGGCGAGTCCTTAAAAATCGAAAAATAGGCCTAACGGGGTTGTGAAAAATGCTCTGTATGAATTGGTCCACAATTAACCCACCCCTTATATCTCCAGTCTAACTATAGAGTAGATTAAGTCTAGCCCTGTAGGGGTCAGCCTAGAGATTCCGGAAATGGTCCAGAGCGGGCAGATAAATTGAGGTCCACAGTAGGATTCCTCACCAAATTAGGTTAGGGCAATCTACCTTCACCTTTGTTAAGCTATGAGTTGATGCTAGGTCTTAGGCCACAATGTAGGCCTAATTTGTCTGACCCAGCTTAATTTAATGCGTTTACTTCTAACTGGGTTAAAACACAATTAGTCACTTACTGCTAGTTATTAGAGTCCCTTTTCCTGTCTTGTTTAATTGTTAAGAGCGTACTTGCTGGTGGGGATCTTTTTTCGTTGTCTGTTCTTCTCCCTTCTCTCGTTCCGTCTTGTCGCCCCGTTCCTCGTTTTCGTTCTCCCTTGTTCTTCCTTTTCGGGGGGCTTTTTCCACCAGCGTCGTCTTGGTTTTTTCTTCGATTGGTTGATCGGTAATGTATATCTATTACCGAGCACGCTCTTCTCACACAGTATATAAATACTAGTGTGGAGAATAACTCTGGTGAGCAACCAATTGGTTTCATCCACCCAGTTATTGACATAAAAGGAATTTAATAATTGTTAGATTAACTACCTACCTACTCAGTGAACCATTTTCGTTACCTCCCAACTACCCACACATCAGTTTTCCATATACTGGGGGCCCCGGGAGATAAAAATTTTGGTGTCAGTGTCACCAATTTTTATGTCTGAGTATAGACTAGCTAACTGTTTGACTGTAAATGCCTGTTAATCTGATTAACAGTGCCTATCCTCACCTTCTCATGGAGAAGATGTAGCATTTAATTAGAAGAGAAAATATACATCCATAGGATGAAACTGTCTATGGTCTTTACCATAAGAAAAGAAAAAGTGAAAGTTAGAAGATAAAATTACAATTCCCCAGCATCTATTTTTTGTTGCAAAACTAGTCGCGCCTTTAATGCTGTTTGTCGCTGAGGTCTTGTGTCTGTCAATGTTGTAGTAGGATGCGTTACCACTCCTACTGTCAAAGGAATAGTTACTGGAAGTTCAGTGTCTCCAGTTGTTACTGTCAGTGGAGAAGGTTCTCCAAAGTCCATTGTTTTGGGTCCAGACTCTAAAGGGTACAAAAGAGAAATGTCTCTTGTTGTGTCACCCGTTGAAGTCCTTAATTTGACCACTCTTGTTACCCCGTCTGCCCCTGGTCTGAGTTCTAAAACTCTAGCCAGAGGCCAGTATTGTCTTGGAGTACTGTCATGTATGAGAACAAGGTCCCCTACCTTAATTGTGTCAGACCAATCCTTCTTAGTCATTTGTTTATGTCTCTCCCTTAGACCCATCAAGTACTCAGTTTTCCACTGTTTAATAAAATGAGCTTTAACTCTAGTTAAGTGTTGTAACTTAGTCTGGAGTTCATCGTGTCGTTGAGTCCAGTTTGGGTCTTCTGAAGAGTCTATATTGTAGTCCGGCAGGAGACTAACTTGTTCTCCCCGAATCAAATGATTTGGAGTTAATGGTTCCGGGTCATTAATGTTGTCACTCACATAAGTGAGTGGTCTATTGTTGATGATGTTCTCAATCTCAGCCAGGAGAGTGAGCAACTCAAATAAGTGTATCTGTTTTTTACCAATTGCTTTCTTCAAGCAATTCTTTACTGTTTGTATATTCCTCTCCCAGATAGAACCATACCAAGGAGAGGCAACCGGAATATACTTCCACTTTATGTTTGAATTTTGTATATATAATTGTGTGAGTTCATGGCTTAACAAGTCGTGGATGACTTGTTCACCAGCCTTGAAATATGTAGCATTGTCAGTCCAAACTGTCTTGGGTACTGAATGTCGTGCACAGAATCTCTTAAAGACAGCAACAAAAGATTCTGCTGTAAGGTCCTCCACAACATCCAGATAAACAGCTCGTGAGGCAGCACATGTAAACAGTACAATGTACATTTTTTGTTCAGTGTCACCCACCCCTACAGTCAATGCTCCTGTATAGTCAATGCCTACAGTCTCAAAGGGTCTGTTGAGAGTAACTCTCTCCTCTGGCAAAGCAGGAGGATTTGGTTTCCTATAGGGCCTACATGTGACACATTCACTCAGGACTGTTTTAACAGTGATCCTTCCCTTGGGTATCCAATAAGTTTTTCTTAATGTAGTTAGTGTCTGTGGTACCCCCATATGATGTACATCATTATGTGTTTTTCTGATGATTAATGTTGTCAAATAGCTAAATCTAGGTAAAAGGATTGGATGTTTGCTTTTGTATGGCAGTTTTGATTTGTCTAATCTCCCTTTACACCTTAGAAGGCCTTCCTCATCTCTGAACAAATTTAGATCCACAACTACTGATGGTACAGGTTCTTTTGTTTGTTTCCCATTAGTCAAGAATTCTAACTCTTTATTGTACTCTTTTTGTTGTGCATGCCCTATCCAGTACTTGGTTGCAACTTCTGTATAATTATGATTGTTTTTATTTAGCTGTTTGTTTATTGTAGTTAAACAGTTGTGAGCAAACCTCAAACAGTAGGCTGTGACCCTGACAAGTTTGCTGAAATCAGAATACTGTTCATAATTAGTGATTGGTTCAACCTTTTCATTTGAAAAGATTAAATTTAATGTCAAGTTAACTTGTTCCACAGGCCATTGGTCTGTATTACAGAGCCACTTAGGTCCCATAAACCAAGTTTTGTTTGACTTCAACAACTTGTAGGATAAACCTCTGGTCAGAAAGTCTGCTGGATTTTGTTTAGTTGGAACATAGTGAAAGTTTACTTGTAGGTTTTCATTAGCTTCAGCTATTTCTTTTAGCCTATTTCTTACAAAGATATTCTTACTATTAATGCTATCATTCCGTATCCAGGCAAGACAAATCTGACTGTCAAGCCAGATGTGGATATCAGTTATGTTCACATCATGGTAAGCATCCTTAAGCAATGAAATGGTTTTAATGGCTAATGCAGCAGCCAATAGTTCCAATTGAGGTATGGTTCGGGTAGGTTTGAGAGGTGCAACTTTCTCTTTTGCATAAATTAGATGACTTTCTGTAGGACTTACAAGATACGCACAGCACCCATAAGCTTATGTGCTTGCATCAGCAAACACATGAAGTCTCTGGGGCTTATCCCTAAACCCACAGCACTTTGAATTTTAATGTTCTGCACTTTTGTTAAATCAGCAGCTAACTTCTTCCAAGATTTTTGATCTTCATTTGTTATTGGATCATCCCACCCAACATTTGTCCTCCAAATTTCTTGGAGGAGAATCTTTGATTTTATTGTTGAAGGCAGGAATAGACCCATGGGATCAAAAATTTTGGAAGCCTCTGTTAATATTTGTCTTTTAGTATTTGCTTCCTCATCAAGTTTAAAACCTTTAGTACAGATTGAATCATGACTGTTAGAAATTGCATCCAAATACCAGTTCATACCTAAAGTTTTAACTCTGTCTGATGGCTCAGTAAGACCATTATTATCCTTTAAAATCTTTTTGTTTAAATCCTCATCATTTGAAATCCACTCTCTAAGTTCAAAGTTACCTTGTTGCATAATGTTTTGAGAGTGTTCATAGACTTCAGATAATTCAGATTTTGTTGTTGTTGAGCCTATTAGATTGTCTACGTAAAAATGTTCCTTAAGGAAGTTCAATGTTAAAGAGTTATTAAACTGGTTCAAATGATGTCTAATTGTCAATGCTAATAGGCTAGGTGAGCAATTGGCTCCAAACAACACAACATTAAATCTATAGGTTATGAACCCTTTATTCAAATCAAATGGATCCCTGAACCATAAGAACCTAAGTTGGTTCTTGTCATATTCATTTTTAGATTTATTCTCAAAAATGCCTTTGAAATGTCACTTTGTACGGCATATTTATCTAACCTGAACCTCAGTAAGATCTTCACAAGGTCAGAAATGAGATTAGGACCCTCAATCAGGCAATCATTCAAACTGTGTTTATCACTTGCACAAAATTTGCAATGTGGTGTGTAAGTTGAGGCAGCAGTTACATTAAAGTTCTGTAATGTAGGTGTTCGTGTATTACAGTTGGTCACATTTGATTCTACAGTATCAAGTTTTGTCTGTTTGGCTGTAGCTAGTTGGGTCTCTGGGAACAGTCTTTGGTTTATCCATAGTCTGGGTCTTATTTTGTATTGTTTGGTCTCTGGCCAAGGGAGGCCATAAGACCCTTGTAATAGTTTTCCCTATGGCCAAGGTAGGCCATAAGACATTTAATGTTTAGCCCATGGCCAAGGTAGGCCATAAGACATTTAATGTTTGGCCCATGGCCAAGGTAGGCCAAAAGACATTTAATGTTTGGCTCATGGCCAAGGTAGGCCATAAGACATTTAATGTTTGGCCCATGGCCAAGGTAGGCCATAAGACCCTTATTGTCTGGCCCATGGCCAAGGTAGGCCATAAGACCTTTATTGTTTGGCTCATGGCCACAGTAGGCCATAAGACCAAGGTTCATTGTTTGGGCTATGGCCACAGTAAGCCATAAGACCAAGGTTCAGTTGTTGTTTGGCCCATGGCCAAGGTAGGCCATAAGACCAAGGTTCAGTATTTGGCTCATGGCCCAAGTAGGCCATAAGACCAAGGTTCAGTGTTTGGGCTATGGCCAAAGTAGGCCATAAGACCAAGGTTCAGTGTTTGGGCTATGGCCAAAGTAGGCCATAAGACCAAGGTTCAGTGTTTGGGCTATGGCCAAAGTATGCCATAAGACCAAGGTTCAGTGTTTGGGCTATGGCCAAAGTAGGCCATAAGACCCTTTTGAGTAACCCATGCAATCCTTGCTTATGTTCAGATAGGTTGAGTGTATTTGTGGCACATGTAAAGAGTACAGTGTATATATACATATATATACACACAGATTGCAAGGAATGCATGTGCCTGTTGAAAAAATCTGTTGAGTGATTCTTCCTTAAAAGAAGAATTGGATGCTTGGAGTTGTATGCATTTTAAATGCTTGTTCACTAATGTTGTTTAACTGGGGATCGTAATGAAATATAGGACAAGAAGAAATTACTAGAGAAGAGAGATCACAGACAAAACAGTCAAGTTTTAAATTTGGTTTAATCCCCCCCAAGTACTTATGTGTCACTCAGGTCTAAGCTTATAAGAGAATGAGACTCCTTAAATGTAAATGTTTCCTAGTTAGGCCCTAGGTTGTAGACCTAATTAGGCTTGATTAGGTTAGGCTTAGGCTAGACCATTTAGCCTAATTCTGCAATTTTTGTTAAGTAAGGTTAAGGTTTGTAAATTCCCCACACACGGACCACCAATGTGAAAAATGCTCTCTATGAATTGGTCCACAATTAACCCACCCCTTATATCTCCAGTCTAACTATAGAGTAGATTAAGTCTAGCCCTGTAGGGTCAGCCTAGAGATTCCGGAAATGGTCCAGAGCGGGCAGATAAATTGAGGTCCACAGTAGGATTCCTCACCAAATTAGGTTAGGGCAATCTACCTTCACCTTTGTTAAGCTATGAGTTGATGCTAGGTCTTAGGCCACAATGTAGGCCTAATTTGTCTGACCCAGCTTAATTTAATGCGTTTACTTCTAACTGGGTTAAAACACAATTAGTCACTTACTGCTAGTTATTAGAGAGTCCCTTTTCCTGTCTTGTTTAATTGTTAAGAGCGTACTTGCTGGTGGGGATCTTTTTTCGTTGTCTGTTCTTCTCCCTTCTCTCGTTCCGTCTTGTCGCCCCGTTCCTCGTTTTCGTTCTCCCTTGTTCTTCCTTTTCGCGGGGCTTTTTCCACCAGCGTCGTCTTGGTTTTTTCTTCGATTGGTTGATCGGTAATGTATATCTATTACCGAGCACGCTCTTCTCACACAGTATATAAAAGGAATTTAATAATTGTTAGATTAACTACCTACCTACTCAGTGAACCATTTTCGTTACCTCCGAACTACCCACACATCAGTTTTCCATAGGGTAGAATGGAAAATGGTTTTAAAGACACAAAATAAACAATAAAAATTCCAGCACAATCTGTTAATAACTTCCGGTGGCGTCTTAGCCGTTAAAATATCCAAAATATTGATTTAAAGCAAGTTTTAACAAGATGTTATACAAATGTTAATTCCGGTATATTTCTGTGCAAACAACCCTGAGAACACTATTATAGGATTGAATAAATTAATAGCAGTCATTGAACAATGAACATTATATAAAAATTATATAAAATTATATAAAATTTGTATGTGTTTTTAGGCCTATTTTTCGATTTTTAAGGACTCGCCGCCACCGGAAGGTATTGACGTAGATCAAAAAAATTTTACACACTTTATTTTCTCTCCAAATCGCAACTTTTCCGCACTACCCCCAATCAAATATCGAAAAAAGTGTAAAAACGAGCCGCCCTAATGCCCATCTCACACGTAATTGTAGATCATAAACTTATATTACCCATGTGCGTGAAGTGTTCATAGGAGAACAGCTGGGAGTTTAATCATGCACTAAATAAGTAAAAAATCCGTGATGCTTTTACAAGTCCACATTGGCGAAAATTTATGAGGATTGGAGGTTCCAGAAGAAGTATAACATCTTTATACCTTACATCAACACATTTCTAAAGGATAAAGTTTAGGTATCAGGTTTTGCATGGGATGTTGACACCTAGGGCGGAAAACCGGTATAAGCTCAACGTTACCAAGGCCGTGAGGATATACAGCCTGAATGAGACACATTCCGGGAAACCCTGGCAAGCTGTTTAGTGTTAAGCTTTGTTTGAAGTCTTTGGGACAAGTTTACGCAGAACACCGACAAAGGCAATATGGATTTAGCACAAAATTTTAACGAAGGTTGGAAATACACCAACGCTGTTCAAAATGAGATCCTTAAAATTGTGCAAGTAGGTAATATGTACATAATACGCTATAATAGGACCGAGTTGGCTACAGACACGTCCTGCGTCACAAACATCCCGATAGCTATCTTCACAACGGCACACGGACGCATTAAAGTTTGGAGTGTAATGCACTTTCTGGGTCGTCTATATGCCGATACTAAAAATGTGGTGTTCACGGAGAAGGATGGAAAATATAATGCCCTATTGGTGAATTCCTCAGTGAACTCACTGACGAAGTCAAGGATGAGAAGGATGAGTATAGTGATACGGCTTACGGCGTAATTGTAAAGGTTGGGGATGAATTAAAGTACATTGTCAAAACGAAGGGTATCACTTTAAACCCTGCAAACCGTCAGATTGTCAACTTCAACTCTTTAAGAGAGTTGATTGTTAGAAGAGCCAAGAGTTGATAATGGTTCTGGTACTAATGACGTTGATGTTGCTGTTGTTGGGGTTGACGGTGGTAACGCGCCTCCTCATCTGATTGTGGGGACTAACAACTTCCACGCGCAGAAACTAAGAGGTGTAAAGAACTTAGGGAGACTAGGGTTCGTCGTAACACATACCGAAAACATTTCCAATTACCTGACAGTTACGACACTTTGCCCTTTGGTTTGTGCAAGGGATGATCAAGTGTTGTACATATTTTGTTTTATATTTTGATAGCTATTGTTATTATTATTAAAGTTTTTTGCTGTTTATTTTTTACACGTTTTTACAGTATTTTATAAATTATTATTTGACTTGTGTGCTTTTAACAATTTATTTTAGGTTTCGAGGTTGTGCGTTTCATTTCCCTTAATCTTCGGTGGGTATTTGGAATAAAGTATGTAAATACCATGGAATTTCCACTGGGGGCTCTCTGGGAACATGAATGGCTGGAAAATATTAGCTTAGTTGAATTTTAGTTCTTATTTTTAATCTCAGATAGCAGCTGGTTTTACTCTTTGTTTTACCTTTAGCGGACTGATGGTCATGAAAGGTCATAAAAAGGTTGTAAAAGCCCATTGCAGCAATGATACGAGACCTACGGATAAAAAAGGTTTCATATATTGTTTACCTGTGGATGCAGTAGTATGACCGCATTTGGTCCAAGGAAATTGGATCAATTTGAGAATTTCCTCCTAGCGTTCCTCATCTTCCTTTATGAAGCATCAGTCTTTCATGAGAGATATTTGGAGGAAAAAAAACAGCAAACCAAAAAGAAAACAAGAAAACAAGCAGAATGAACCAATTTGAGAATTTCCTCCTCGGGTTCCTCACCGTCTTTCATGAGAGGTGCATTGACGGGCCCCCCTCCCGTGGGGTTCCTCACCCTCCTTTATGAGGCTTCACGGTCTTTCATGAGAGATTTTTGTAAGTAAAAAAAACAGAAAAACTAAAAAAAAAAACAAAGAAACAAAAAAAACAGGAAAACAAGCAGAATGGACCAATTTGAGAATTTCATCCTCGCATTCTTCACCGCCTTTCATGAGAGGTGCCTTGACGGCCCCCCTCCCGTACGGTTCCTCACCCTAAGGGTAGGTTCAGGAGGAAAAAAATTCATGGCGCTTTTTACACAGCGTTCCGTCGCGTTCCGCCAGAGTTCCGGAGAGTCAGGTTACCCGGCCCCCGTTACTTTTATCTTAAAACTTCTGATATACTGTATATATATATATATATATATATATATATATATATATATATATATATATATATGTGTATATATATATATACACCTGTAACTGGAAACAACATATATATTATGTATATAAGAATAGTGTCTGACAAACAGCAATGATTTCTTTAACCCCGACCGTGGCCTTATGGCAACATGAGCTTGATAAACGAACCTCGCAATCTGAATATTGCAATCTGAATAAACTTCCATAACTCAGGCATGAAAGGGTTAATACTTACATAATACCCAAAAGACAGCCTACTTAATTAACCTATACGAAGACGTGTAAGGTCTCAAAAAATACAGTAGAAGGCCTTAAAAATAATTTTTGGCCAACTCAGTGTAGGTTCATCGTTTCGCTTTAATGTATTAATTAATGCCGATACCACACAAAATAAAATTAGAATAAATACAGTTAACTCATAAATTTTTTTTGCTTTATTCTAATATTTGTACCACGAAATAGATCCAGAAAATATTAAAGAATTTTATTTAAATTATATTTCATTTACCTAATCTAGTGGTAGATTGTATATATTTCAAACCGGTAAAATTCGGGAGCAAGTGTAGTTTACGTCCCCCTGTGATGCCTATGTAGTTTACGTTCCCCTACATTATCCTAGTGTAGTTTACGTTCCCCCACATTAACCTAGTGTAGTTTGCGTTCCCCAAGTTTGTCCGCGTATACCTAATCAAATAAAACGTTAAAACTAACGAAAATATTACGACTTAACCTAACCAATCGTCACTTTATATATATATATATATATATATGATGCAAACCCACAAGGAAAAAGAAAAACGATTCCACGGTCTTTCGTGTATTCAGAGCTACACCTCGTCAGGGAATGAAGAGAGAAGGCAAGATGCCCATAAATATATACAACGTAGCGAAAACCAAAACAATTAGCACATACTTAACAAGAGTTAATGAGAGGCAAAAGGAATTTTAACTAGATATTGTCAATTTTATACATTCCCGCACTGTTATTGAAATTGTTTTTAAAATGGATAAATGCACATTCTACAATATTTCTTTCAATTATATATCTGTTTTCAACAAGCGCTTTAGAACTATCCCACTTGATGCTATGATTACATCTATACATATGGTTAAACAATGCATTGGAATTATTTGCTGTTCTACACGCATATTTATGCTGTTTTACCCTAATATCTAACGTTTTACCCATTTGGCCTACAGTATGTATACTGAGTTACATTGTGTACATCCGATCGAATACACACAACCAACAACATTATCCAGGTTATTCTTTATTAGGCGTGATTTAACAATATTTATTATACATCAATTTTACGTTAAAATTTATTTCTATAAAAAAATATTAAAAAGGTTTAATAATTTTTGCATGTTAAGTAGAAAAATCATACTCTTTCGTTAATTGTTGATAGAATTTGAATTGTTTGATATTTTAGTCTGAAAACTTGTTTGCCTATAGATAAATACATGTTTTATTGTGTAGAAGTTTTATTAAAATTAAATGACAAATGTTGATTTTATAGCCTTTTTAAAATGTACCTTTTTTAATGGCACACCCGTTTTATATATATATATATTAGAGTGGTCCAACCTATAAGGGTGAATTTTCAAATTTATTATTTTTTATATGGTACCCCTGGATATTTTGAAGAATGGTTAAAGAATTATAAATACCAATTGTAATGCAAATCGGATAATATTTAGAGGTGCCGCACGGAGGTCAAACATTTCATTTTATTCCCCAATCGGATTATTTATATTAATATTTTTTTACCCCTGAGATAGCTGTTATCGGTGCGTTTTTTTTTAATGTGGTATCCCCTATAGGCCTAATCCACAGTCCTGTAATTTTGTTTCTATTCCATTTATTTCCTTTATCTAAGTCCCTCTTTTATTGTAGATTTTTTTACGTTTGGAAAACGCTTACGGTGCTGCTCTACAATTTGTAGAAGATATTGTTGTTCTTCACTTTTCGTAAGATGGCCACTGAAGTTCTTAATTAAAGCAACACCTCTCTCAGCGTTGTCATTTACAACATTCATATTTTTTACATAATTGCTAGCAGCTTTGTAGTCATCATTAGCGTTCCAATCAGCAGGATCTCTGTCCAAAAAGTCCATTGGCAATGCTAATTTTGTGAAGAAGTTGCGAGTTGTTGAACTGACGAAGCTAGCTAGTGTTTTGTCTTGTAGGTTAGGATCATTCACATTCAAATTTATCCGTTTAGGAGGATTTTGAGAGCCATTCACATCCAGCGCCTTCACCATTTCTCGCTTGACTTCCAGTGACGTTTCTTCATCAAAAAAAGAAAGTCCGATGAGCTCTTCATTCAAATACCAGAGATGGCGAGAGAGCGCTTTAGATGCAGCTACAGATATTTCTTTATCATCGTAGGATTGAAGTTTCTTGAGAAGAGATAGGTCATTAGCTGGTGCAGAGGAAGCAATGGGTGCTAAAAACCATTCATTTACGTAGCATCGAACAGCATATAATGCAAAACGTTGCATCCCTTCTAGTTCACGTCTAGTGACTTCCATTTGTTTGTGGAAAAGACAAATTTTTATTGCATATATCACTCGCGCCATCCATCGCACACGGTGCAACGCTCCGGGTTGATGGAATTTAATGCCATCAAAAGGAACATCTCCAAGGTATATGATTGTCAAATGTAAGAGTTCTCGGTAATCTGCTCGAGGTTGTAATTTAGTCAAATGTTGCTTGCAATTTTCAATTATACTGGGCTTTTCCGGTACATCGATTTGAACAATTTCAAACTTGTTTGTGTCAAAAGTCTTCCATTTATTTTTAAGACGCTTAAATAACAAGATATCCGGACCACCAGTGGCATCACCGTGACATTTGTCAAAGACAGATGCTATTACTATTTCGAGAATGTGATGTCGACAAGCTAGTCCGAGGAGCGGCCGTTCAAGTATGCTTTCAATAAGAGTACATGCTCCTTTTTTATCGCCAGTGTTGCTTGCAGTTGTGTCAAAGCACATTGCCTGCACACAATCTCGTAGCCCCCAGTCATCCAAAGCTTCGACCACAGCACCTGCAATATTTTTTCCTGTGCCAGATTTAAGTTTAGGTACTGAGAGAAGCTTAAATTTTCCTCCGCCTGATACAATAATTGGAAGTCTATCCACACTATCATCACCAGTAAGATCTTGGATAAGCTTTCCGTCCCAATGAACTGTTAAAGGAATATCAGTTTCAAATGATTGCTTGATGTCATCCGTAATTTGCTGACGAACTGATATTCGTTTTCTCCGTATTGAACTTCTACTCAGAACAATATCATCAACTTCATATCCAAGAGAAGATGCAGTAGCTGCTACTACTAATACTGCTTGGCGATCACTTAATTTGTTTCTGTCCAGTGTCATTGCTAATTCTGTTGATACAGTCATTGCTGGTTTATGACTACCAAGTTTCTCCTTCTTTATGGTGACTGGTGTACTTGATGTACTTGGCTCTTCCTCGGAGGAACTACTATTTGACGAAAATTGAGTCACTGTTGTGTTCATTTTCTTTCTCATAGTTTCTTTCTTAACTTGGCGTTGAAATGCTTCATCTCTAGATCTTCTCTTAGATTGTTTGAGAGCACATATTTTGTCCACACTTCCTATGTAGCCTCTCCTCCCCTTCTCTCGTTGAGCTTGTAGAAAAGCTCTGTCTTCTTCTACTGTCATTTTTTGCAGAGTAGTGGCATGAGTGATATCGCATAAATCGTCCAAACGTTCTTGAAAAGAAGTTTCTTTATCTATTTGTGTCTGTGAACGTCTAGATTTAGATTTTTGAAGTCCTCTATAATTAAAATACTCCTTTTCTATTTTTTTCGTAACATTGCGATAGTCAGCAGTTGGTATATTTGCCATCTCCCAAAATTTCAATACTTCAGCGCAAACAGCTTTAGATGCATCTTTCAACGTCTTTTTGGCATGTAGATGATGAAAAATAAGCCGCAGAACGTCACCATAGGATGGTAGCTTTCTTCCACATATTGTCTCAATTGTTTGTCCAATAAGCCACATTTCTGTTGATTTTCTAGTCGCTACTGAACTTGCCATATTTTACATCCTGTTTGTGCATGATGCCATTTGACACTCTCCTGCACTGCTATGATGCTATCATCTCAACAACACAAGTAACATACCTACAGAAGATAACTACTCCACAATCCATATAATATTACTAATTTTTTTATTTCTGATATTTTTGATAGTAGTGCGGCACCCCTAAATATACTTCAAATGAGCTGATATTTTTGTCAGAAGTTATTCTTATAAAGGTTCACAATAATTTGCGGTACCATTTTATGATTTCAAACATTTTGTTTTTGGACCAGTCTAATATATAGGTACAGTGTATATATATATATATATATACATTCAACTGCAAAGAACACGCAGTATAAATAACGTAAAGAACGACGCTTGTATAGGAGATATTCCGCGCAAGACGAGAAAGAGAAAACAACAAATGAAAAAATGAAGTACCACCTGGGAATCGAACCCGGGATCTTCCGATTGCCGGTCAGACGCGATAACCACTACACCATGGACTTCACTCCTCCAAATGCCGTAATTCCTCTACATACTCGCAGAAACCAATGCCCCAAGGGGGCACCTCCCGCATGCCGTAACATTATATACATTCAACTGCAAAGAACACGCAGTATAAATAACGTAAAGAACGACGCTTGTATAGGAGATATTCCGCGCAAGACGAGAAAGAGAAAACAACAAATGAAAAAATGAAGTACCACCTGGGAATCGAACCCGGGATCTTCCGATTGCCGGTCAGACGCGATAACCACTACACCATGGACTTCACTCCTCCAAATGCCGTAATTCCTCTACATACTCGCAGAAACCAATGCCCCAAGGGGGCACCTCCCGCATGCCGTAACATTATATACATTCAACTGCAAAGAACACGCAGTATAAATAACGTAAAGAACGACGCTTGTATAGGAGATATTCCGCGCAAGACGAGAAAGAGAAACAACAAATGATTCCCAGGTGGTACTTCATTTTTTCATTTGTTGTTTTCTCTTTCTCGTCTTGCGCGGAATATCTCCTATACAAGCGTCGTTCTTTACGTTATTTATACTGCGTGTTCTTTGCAGTTGAATGTATATAATGTTACGGCATGCGGGAGGTGCCCCCTTGGGGCATTGGTTTCTGCGAGTATGTAGAGGAATTACGGCATTTGGAGGAGTGAAGTCCATGGTGTAGTGGTTATCGCGTCTGACCGGCAATCGGAAGATCCCGGGTTCGATTCCCAGGTGGTACTTCATTTTTTCATTTGTTGTTTTCTCTTTCTCGTCTTGCGCGGAATATCTCCTATACAAGCGTCGTTCTTTACGATATATATATATATATAGTTAGAGAGAAAATTTATGATTTCCTGGAGACACGGGAAAGATTCAACGAAAATCAGCATGAATTCCGATCAGGTAGATCATGCCTATCACAACTAATAGAGCACTACAACAATATCCTAGATGCATTGGAAGGCAATGACAACTACGATGTTATATACACAGATTTTGCTAAAGTTTTCGATAAATGTGACCATGGTATAATAGGACATAAAATTAAAGACATGGGAATAACAGGCAAAGTGTGAAAATGGATCTACAACTTCCTTAGTGATCGTCTGCAGGTCGTCAAAATTCAAGGTATATCATCATCAGAATCGGAAGTACGCAGCTCAGTACCACAAGGGACAGTACTGGCGGTTCTAGGACAGTTCATACCAGGACAGCTCATACCAGGACAACTTATACCCAGACAACTCATACCCGGACAACTCATACCTAGGACAACTCATACCTAGGACAACTCATACCTAGGACCAGAAAAAAAATGAAAAATGAATGAAAACATTTATTTTGTAAAATTAAAAATTAAATTCAAACATTTAAAATTCATGCAAGTTATTAATGAAAACATTTTGAAATGAAAACATTTATTTTTAAAATTAATGAAAACATTTATTTTGTAAAATTAAAAATTAAATGTAAACATTTAAAATTCATGCAAGTTATATATATATATATATATATATATATATATATGCCCAGTTAGGTTCATTGAATGCCCGGTTAGGTCAACTGAATACCCGGTTGGGTTCATTGAATGCCCAGTTAGGTCAACTGTACGCCCTTGACGATTGGTTAGGTTTAGTCGTGATATTTTCGTTAAAACTAACGAAAATATCACGACTAAACCTAACCAATCGTCAAGGGCGTACAGTTGACCTAACCGGGCATTCAAATTTTATCCTATGTAAATAATGGTTCTCTATTTATTATATGTTTGCCATAAATAATAAATTTGTTGTTATTGTTTTCTTATCTTATTTTGGTTAATCTGCAGAGTTTAAACTTTCGGGGTGGATATAGATGAAAAGATCAACATTGGGGTGGTAATTGTTGAAGAGAGTATGAGTTGTCCTAGGTATGAGTTGTCCTAGGTATGAGTTGTCCGGGTCTGAGTTGTCCGGGTCTGAGTTGTCCGGGTATGTGTTGTCCTGGTATGAGCTGTCCGGTCACGAGTACGGGCCCCACTCCTGTTCATTATCATGCTAACAGACATAGACAGCGGAGTAAACAGCAATAGTATAGTAACATCCTTTGCAGACGATACAAAGATCAGCAGAAAAATCAGCGATGTACATGACGTGGAGGCCTTGCAGAGGGACACGAACAAAATATACAAATGGTCAGAAGACAACAACATGTCATTCAACGCCGACAAATTTCAACTCTTGAGATATGGTAGAAAAGAAGAACTTAAACAGACTGCATATTATGCTCCAGATAGACAGGAAATTCAGAGAAGCATGAAAGCGATTGATCTCGGGATAATAATGACAGATGATGCGAAATTCGAAACACAAAATCAGATAGCGATAAATAAAGCAAAAAGAGTCGCCGGACAGGTTCTAAGAACGTTCAAGAGAAGGGACAGGACAGTAATGATTCCCCTGCTAAAAACACTGATTATACCAAAACTTGAATACTGCTCAGTTTTGACGTCCCCATATAAAAAGGAAGAAACTAATAAACTAGAAGAAACGCAAAGGCATTTCACAGCCAAGATTGATAGCTGCAAAGAACTCAACTACTGGGAAAGACTACGTAAACTAAATCTGTACTCACTGGAAAGAAGAAGAGAGAGGTACATCATAATCTACATATGGAAAATGATCGAAAAACTGGTACCAAACCTAAAACTAAACCCAATTACCATTCAAACAACACTGGAAAATAGGAAAGGCAGAATGTGTAGTGTTCCCAAATTAAAAGCACGACAAGGGACCTCCTCAACCCTGAAGGAAAATACCTTGGTTGTCAGGGGGCCAAGACTTTTCAACCAGCTTCCTAAGGACCTCAGAAACGTAACGGGGGTCAAAGTTGAAGTCTTCAAGAAAAGACTGGATGCCTGGCTCAGGACAGTACCAGATGAGCCGGGCGTGCCTGGCTATGTACGGTGGAGAGCGCAAGAAAGTAACTCGCTCCTCCACCAGGCCAGACCTAGAGGCGGGGCCACCAGCTTGACCTCCGTGTGAAGAGAGACCAACACACGAAACAACATAAGGTTCATAAGGTATATATATACCGGGTGTTTCAAAAGTCCCTCACTAATTTGATTTTCAATTTTCTTTGCAGTAGTTGAGAATTTTTTTGAGTCTACGTTTGAAGTTTTGCTCCGTTTTCTTCTGCTACCATGCTGACTAGAGCAGAGGTGTAAAATCGCTGCATGGCAGGAGGTTTTTCAATCTGTGGTCGAAGTGCAGCGACGATTCCCGGCAGTCTACGGACAGCATTATGCACCGGATAGGAACACCATCGTCGCCACCCACCGGAAGTTTATGGAGACCGGATCCGTAAAGGACAACCCACGATCAGGAAGACCTCGAAGTGGGCGGAGTGAGGAGAATGTCGAAACTGTCCGTGAAGCGTTTACTCAGAGTCAAGGAAAGTCCATTCGGCGAGCTGCTGCGGAACTGAACATCAGCGCGACATCTATCCAACGGATTTTGCGGCGTGGTCTCAAGCTGTATCCGTACAAGATCCAGGTGGTTCAGAAGCTGGAACCTCAAGACTATGATTGCCGGGTGGAGATGTGTGAGACACTGCTACATCACTACGAAAGAGACCCATCGATCCTGGAGCACATGTGGTTCAGCGACGAAGCTCTCTTCCACCTTTCTGGTCGCGTCAATCGGCACAACACCCGCATCTGGGGAACTCACAATCCTGCGGAGATCCGGGAACATGAAAGGGACACGCCGAAATTGGTCGTCTGGTGTGCCATCTCCTCAGCTGGGCTGATTGGTCCGTTCTTCTTCCGGGATCAAGATGGAAATTCCGTGAACGTCAACGGAGACAATTACCTTCGTATGCTTCAGGAGTTCTGCATCCCCCAACTGTCAGCTGTAGCTGACATGCAAGAAGTCATTTTCCAGCAAGACGGTGCCCCTGCTCATTACTCGCGTGAGGTTCGCTCATTTCTGAATAAGCAGTTCCCGGATCGGTGGATTGGTCGCCGTGGTCCCATCGAATGGGCTGCTCGCTCGCCTGATCTTACCCGATGCGACTTCTTTTTGTGGGGCTACATTAAGAGCAAAGTGTACGCCACCAAGCCGCGAGTCCTCCCCACACTAGAAGAACGGATCAGGAATGCGTGTGCTTCTGTTACTCCCGAAATGTTGTCCAATGTCGGCCAAGAATGCGTAAAATGGTGGCTCGCTTGTATCGAAAAAGACGGTGCCCACGTTGAGGTGTACCAGTGACTTTCCAGTAGACTTATGAAGCCAAGTTTGATGCCACCAAAATTCTCATGAATCGTAGACTCAGCAACCAAATTGTCATTTGGTTCCTCTTGTAATTGCTATTTTAATAAAATTTTAAAAATAATGAGGGACTTTTGAAACACCCTGTATATATATATACAGGGCTATTCAAAATGATTCACCTGATTTTAAATGAGAATATTTTTTAATGTTACAAATACAGAATGATTTGTGATACATCAACCAAAAGAAAAACTGTCCAAATTTTGTCTCTCACCTCATAAATGCTCTATGTGACTTCCCCTAGTTACACGAGCAACGTCGACACGATAGTCGAATTCCTCCCATACTCGCTCCAGCATGTCCGTTGCCACTGACTCTACTGACTCTACACCACAAACATCCTGTTTCCTCGAACTGCCGATACCACCGACGGATGCTCTGAGCACCCGGTGGATCTGCTCTGTAACGTCGACGAAACTCACGCTGCACTGTGACTACCGATTTACAGCTCGAAAACTGCAACACACAAAACACCTTCTGCTGTGCGGGCGCCATTTTCACACTGACTGTTTGTTGCTAGGCTAGGCCACGGCGTGACTTTAGAGCCCTCTCGCGGTGATCTTGTAAAACTTGGAGATTTCCTCTTTCATGTGGTGTATGCCCAGTTGATGCACGGTTGATAGGGGTGCGGCAAAAATAACGCCCTTTTTAGTTTATTCTCTTTTATTGAAGGAAATAAATCAATTACAGCATTTTAAGAGAAATAAGGTTTTTAAGAAAAATACAGCATTTTAAGAAAAATAATAAGTACTTTCTCAGTAAAAACTAAAAAATAACTGGAATTTAATTAATTTTGTGGTTGGTTATACTGTATAAAACTATAAAGATACAATTATTAAAAGGGCGTTACTTTTGCCGCACCCGTAAAAGTATATATATATATATATATATATATGGGATGAATTTCACAATTAAACACGTGAAATGAATGAATGATGCAAACCTACAAGGAAAAAGAAAACGATTCCAAGGCCTAACGTATCCCAATTAGACAGTGAAGAAGTTGTCTGAGAGCTGAGATAAATTTGTTGTATATAATGTATAATCGATTTGGGAAGTAACCACGAAGATGAAAAGTTTAAGTTAAATAGAAATTCAGAAGAAATTAAATATTGGTACAGAGAAGTGGATGAAAATTTTATAAAATAGATAAAATACAGAAGTTTACAAATAGGATTTTAACCTTAAATAATAAAATAAAACACTTTGTATTAAAGAGATGAGTTCATAGATCTGAAGAATAATTTTAATAAGAAGGATTTTATCAGTAAGGATGTTTGGAATTATGTGGAACCTTGTCAATTGTCTTAATCAGGGATGGGAAACTGATAAATTTTTAAGTTCAGTTTTCGATTTCAGTTTAAGTTTGTAAAAATATCGATTTCAGTTTCGATTTCAGTTTTTAATTTTTTTTCGATTTCAGTTTATTTTTTTATTCAAGTTTTATATTTTTCGGTTCGATTCAATTTAAATTTCGATTCCAGTTTTTTTTAATCCAAAGGATTAACATTTGAGTTGAAGTTTGGTCCTTCCCACGGATTTCAGGAGAGGAGACGAAACACAAGGAGATCAGAGGAACATTCCAAATGATAAACATTTGAGTTGAAGTTTGGTCATTCCCACGGATTATCTCACTCATTTATGTAGATAACTAGATATTGATAGTATAGCTATTATCGAACTGAAAAATTTAATGATCGGAAAAAACTGAAGGCCTCCTTACCAAGTGATTAAACTTAGGTCAACGAAAGGAGCACAGTCATTATTGAAAAGTATTTTGATATGGGATAAAAATTTTCCTCCCTAATTCTTTTTCTTTCATTTTTAAAACCATCGTCTCTAGTACTTTCAGTTGCGTTATTTTCTACATCGAATTAAAAGATAAATTATATTTTAAATCCATACAAATGTTAAATCGCAAAAAAGGAAAATAATTCACGTTATTTATAGTTTTTTGGCAAGACAAATGCTCCTCAAAACTGAAACGCAAAACTGTTATTTTTAATCTATTCGAATTCAGATTTCAATTTTTTATTGTTTTTCAATTTTATCATAGTTCGAATTTCGAGTTTAGTTGTCAGAATTTTTTCAGTTCGATTTTTTTTCGATTTCAGTTCATAAAATAATATCGGTTTTATCAGTTTATCGATTCCAGTTCGATTCGGTTTCCCTTTCCTGTTCTTAATAAATTCCAAATAAGTAATGTGTAGGTGAGATTATGTCCATCATCTACCTGATCATATAAAAAATTTGAAAATCTAAAAACCTTTCTTAGTCTAAATCCATGTTGTGAACTTGAAATAAGATTAAAACTAACCAAATGTCCTTAAATATTACCTGCTTTTTATACCATTTCCAAGCAACAGTCCATTCATCAAAGAACCATACACAAATGTTTATACATTCGAGTCAGAGGCCTGAATCTTATGTTTTAAAATCTTGAAGCAGAAAGTTCTGACAAGATTTTGTGCATATTGTGGTTTGAATAGTTTGCCTGAATTACCAAAGTAACCTATATAACACTATTTACACAATTTACAAGTTGTCCTTCATTCATAACTTTAGCAAACTAGTTGAAAATGCCGAAATTTAGTTAATAATAGGCTGTATATTATAAAATATTTTTCCTCTCTGCAGATCCACTCCGTGCATTTTATTCTTTGTACTGCAAAATAGAAATAATCTGTTTGCTTTAAAATCAATAAAATCAATAAATCAGTCTTGCTGTAGGTTAAAATTTTAATCAGTAAATAATGCATCGTTAAAGGGAGCATCAAGGTTCAAAAGCTCTTTGTACCAAGCACTAATATACCAACAACTTTCAGATTTTTTCTTTTTTCTCATCGGTTATCCAACAATTGAAATGTAGTGTATTACACCAGAGGCTCCAATGCCCTCGGCTTTCTTCCTGTCTGTATATTTCACACTTGTCTGTAAGTGGGATAATTACATCCTCTACGTCCATCCAAGCCGTATTTACTAATATCTCAGCATTCTGTTCAGCGTCTACACTGATTCTGCTTTTAAATAGAAATACAGTGTATGTGTAATATTTTTCTGAACCATGAATCAAATACTCCATTATATTCTCACCTTATCTTCGGAACCATAGAGACAAACACTTCACCACCAACAACCCTTGAATTGAATCTCAACAATGATCAGCAGGTCCCTGGTTTATAGCAGCAGCATGAGAATTTGTCAGTTGCTATATTTCCATTCTAACCTTGGTCTAGGTTAATATGAGAAATTTGTCAGATGTGGTATATCAACTTGAATTGACTTACAGAAACGTGATATCTCGTGTAAAATAAATAATCGATATCCATGACCATTTAGTTATGCTATTTTAACTGAAGGGACTCAACAGGCTTGCAACCACAAGTTTGTTTATTTTTACTTACTTAGAACTTGCTTACTTAGAACGAATTTTCCCTATCACAATCTGCCCTTCCTCTGTGGACTTAGTAGTTATTTATTTATTTTTCCAGTTATTTATTTCTTACATATCTTTTATTTATTTTTATACGCCGTTCATTAACCATTTCAGAGATTTAATTGCTTTAATGCAATCATGACAGTTTACTAAGCTTTACAATCACCAGAATCTGAAATGCACACTCGAAAAAATTGAACTGCGCCACATCCATGTGTCACATCCATGCACTAGCGAACTCAAGCAAGGATCCTTATAGGTTTCATATGTTCATTGTCTGTCCACCACACACACCGTCTTCAGTTACATTCAAATAATTGAAACTCTTCATGACCCATCCTTCCAAATCATTTTTTATCACTTCTACTATAGTCCAATTTCAACGTCCCTGTATATAATGCAGCCTTTTAACCACGTATCCCCATTCTTAACCCTTTCAGCCCTGAATTTTTTGTAGGGTTAAGTTATGAATGCGTGTATTTGAAACGTTAGCAATTGGCATCTTCAGTCCTTAAAGGGTTAATAGCGTTTTTTTTCAAACGGCTTTCAAATCCTGACTTCAAAAATGTTCTTTGTGCTGTTGATGGCTGGGCAATGATGTCCAAACCTGTTCTATTCTCAATTCATTGCTTAACCTCTTTCTATTCCTTAAAGATAATGACTATAGGCAATGTTCATTCTTGATAGACAACTTTTCGGGTTTTCCAGTTCTGAGATTGTTAATTACAAAAGATGTTTCCCTACTAACTGTTAATATTTAGGAAAGCACAACTTGAAATTCAAGTAATGCAATCTATTGCACTCAAGGTTTTACCTTCTTTATACAGAAACACAGTTCTAGGCCACTCTTCAGGAAATAAGATTAAAACTATACAAATGGTCTTAAATATTAGCTGCTTTTTATAGCTCTTCCAAGCAACAGTCCATTCATCAACGTACCATACCCAAGTTTTTATACTACATTCGAGTCAGGGAACGGGGAGTTGAATCTTATGTTTTAAAAGCTGGAAACAGGAAGTTCTGACAGGATTTTGTACACATTGTAGTTTGAATAGTAATTTCGTCTAACCTGTCCTATTCAACATCATTTTACCACAGTCCACCTAATAAACTAGCCTGCCCTAACGTTCTCTAAACGCCTTCTAACGCCTTTTAACGCTATCCGCAACTGTGCAAGAGTAACTTAACCTATTCTAATCTAATAAGCTATTATCACCTAATTTCATAGCCGTTCAGTACACAAATAAATTATCGTACACACAATGAGGTGGAATGCGACTACAGATTAGGAAACTGTTTAACGAATGTTGCGACAAGAGGTACTACGTTGTGTTGCATTTCGCCGACTATAAACCAATATTAGAAGCCCTCAACTTAGTGAATATGAATAACTTGAAATATTTACACTCACGTTTGCCACGATGAAAGGCCTAGTGAGATCGTAACTAAAGGCATGTGTAAATTTTTAATAGAACATGGTGACGAATATCTTTTGTCCCCCAAAAGTGGTGCAATGTGGGCACGCCTATTTCTCAAACAAAACCCCACAGTGCTGTTTCATTGTGTTACATCGTTTTGTGTCCATAATTTTTCTTTTTCACCCCGTTCTGAAACTGAGTTTGCTGCCAAATATTAAACAATGTGAAAACAAAAATTTGAAGTGCTTGATAGTGTTTTAGGAGCAAGTGTAGTTTACATCCCCCTGTGGTGCCTAGTATAGTTTACGTTCCCCTACATTATCCTAGTGTAGCTTGCGTTCCCTCACTTTGTCCGCGTATACCTAATCAAATAAAATGTTAAAATTAACAAAAATAAGATGACTCAACCTAACCAATCATCAATTTATATATATATATGTTAAACACAGACCGTGCATGGAACCAGGAATTCTTCTGGGAAAATTAAATCCACTATAGTCCGAATAAGTAATGGTAAATGACAAATACCATAGTTTTTCTTTTTCATGATGCAAGCCCGACGTGGGCAACGGGTCTCTCGCAAAGAGGTCCCATAAATATAGCTTCCCTCACCAGCTATCTGCAAAGCAGACAGGATCCAGCTTTGGGACATGGATCTAGGGTTTAAAGCAAGCCTAGCCCTGCTACATTTAGAACCTCAATATAAGCAAAAGACTCGTTGCATTCACGTCGGATTGAATACATCAAAGAAAAAGGGGTAACTATTGTATTTTTAGCCAAAAAAAAAAACTTAAACCTCAACCGCGACATTGAGCGTCCACTTTTCAAGGCACATAACACGTCCGTTTAATATACACAAACTCAGAATGGTCCCCTGAGAAACTTATATGTTAAACACAGACCGTGCATGGAACAAGGAACTCTTCTGGGAAAATTAAATCCACTATAGTCCGAATAAGTAATGGTAAATGACAAATACCATAGTTTTTCTTTTTCATGATGCAAGCCCGACGTGGGCAACGGGTCTCTCGCAAAGAGTGGATTTAATCCCAGAAGAGTTCCTGGTTCCATGCACGGTCTGTGTTTAACATATAAGTTTCTCAGGGGACCATTCTGAGTTTGTGTATATTAAACGGACGTGTTATGTGCCTTGAAAAGTGGACGCTCAATGTCGCGGTTGAGGTTTAAGTTTTGTTTTTTTGGTTAAAAATACAATAGTTACCCCTTTTTATTTGATGTATTCAATCCGACGTGAATGCAACGAGTCTTTTGCTTATATTGAGGTTCTAAATGTAGCAGGGCTAGGCTTGCTTTAAACCCTAGATCCATGTCCCAAAGCTGGATCCTGTCTGCTTTGCAGATAGTTGGTGAGGGAAGCTATATTTATGGGACCTCTTTGCGAGAGACCCGTTGCCCACGTCGGGCTTCCATCATGAAAAAGAAAAACTATGGTATTTGTCATTTACCATTACTTATTCGGACTATAGTGGATTTAATTTTCCCAGAAGAGTTCCTGGTTCCATGCACGGTCTGTGTTTAACATATAAGTTTCTCAGGGGACCATTCTGAGTTTGTGTGTATATATATATATGTATATATATATATATATATATATATATATATATATATATATATATATATACTGACGATTGGTTAGGTTAAGTCGTAATATTTTCGTTAGTTTTAACGTTTTATTGGATCACCTGAAGATCAGGGCTCCCAGCCTTCGTTAGTTAGCCTTACAAGGCTAACTAAGGAAAATATCACGACTTAACCTAATCAATTGTTAGGTCAACTGTACGCCCTTGACGATTGGTTAGGTTAAGTCGCGATATTTTCGTTAGTTAGCTTTATAAGGCTAACTAAAGAAGGCCGGGGGGGCCCTGATCTTCAGGTGATCCGTTTTATTTCATGGATTTATTTAAAAAATGTCTCCTAAAAATCCTAGTGTAGTTTACGCTCCACAACTTTGACCTAGTGTAGTTTGTGTCCCCTTTTGGGTCAGGGGGACGTAAACTAAACTTGCTCTGTGTTTTATTTATCCTTAAAATTTATCTTTATCTAAAAATCATGTAAAAAATTATGGGGATCAATATTAATTACGCAAACTGTATATATATATTGCTATTTAAGGTGTATATTGATGGTTTAATTGTTCCACTTTAGGGCAAAAGTTGGATGGATGTTGTATAAATAACATGAAGATAAATAACAGCCTACGCCGATAATATGTTATTAATTGATCGAATTGGTTCAATTGGTCCAATCGATTGGTCCAATGTTACGATGCAGCAGAGAATAGAATACAAAGAGAGAACAATTCACCTCTTTAATAATTTAGAAATTTTGCACCTTGCCTGTAGTAATCCTTGCTCAAATGATTCTCACTGTAATCTCATAGATAGGTATTATAGTAAGATAATATCCCTGTTAAGAGAAGCCGGAAGCACCCTGATTAAATCTTACAACTATCATACTAAGATTATTCCTGGATGGAATGATTTTATTGCCCCCTTGAAGAGGAAATCGAAAGACGCCTATGATTTGTGGTGCTTTCATGGTAGACCCAGATTAGGACCAGTATACATGAATATGTGTAGAAGTCGGGGTCAGTATAAGGCGGCCATAAGGCGATGTAAACAGGAAGAAGAGTCTATTCGAGCATCAAAAGCCTGTGAAGCTCGCATAAATAACGATAATAAAAATTTTGGAAATTTGTTAAGAATCAAACGGGTGTCAAAAATGTCCTCCCTCCGACAATCGATGGGGTGTCGGGGAGGATGAAATTGCAAAGCTGTGGAAAAACCACTCTTCTAACACGCTTAACAGTGTGAGTAGGGATAATCTTAAGATAGATTGCAGTGAAACGATTGTGGGAGGGACAAGGGAAAATACTTTGATATCATTTTCTGAAGTAAAGAGGTTAATTAAAGAGTTAAAGACTGGTTCTGCGTCAGGGATAGATGACTTATCGAATGAGCACTTAAAATATGCAAATGACGTAGTATGTCTGCATATATCATTGCTCCTATCAGCCATGCTTGCTCATAGCTATATCCCTGCAGAGTTCATGAGGGTATATATCTTGCCCCTGGTCAAAAATAAGTACGGAGACATTCTGTCCAGCAATAATTACAGGCTTATTGCTGTCGCTTCCTGCTTCTCGAAACTACTAGGAAAACTCTTGTTACGCCGATTAAATGATTTCCTATGGACATCTAGTCAGTTTGGCTTTAAAAGGTGCCACTCAACTGACCTGTGTATCTATGTATTTAAAGAAACAATATCTAAATACATTGACAGTAATTCAACTATTTATAGCTGTTTCCTAGATATAAGTAAGGCATATGATAGGGTGAACCACAATATTTTATTTAAGAAACAAGAAGACAGGAAGGTTCCCATGTACATATTAAATTTATTGAAATTTTGGTATTCCCACCAATCTTTCACTGTTAGTTGGGCAATGTACTATCCGAGTGTTTTGGCTCCTCTTGCGGGGTGAGACAAGGCTCCTTACTCTCCCCTATGCTGTTTAATGTGTATATTGACGGGTTAATTGCTTCACTTAATGAGGCAACAGTGGGATGTTGTATAGATAACACAAGGATAAATAACTTAGTTTATGCCGATGATATGGTGTTAATAAGTCCCTCTGTTAAAGGTCTGGATCGGCTACTAAAAGTCTGCGAAGTGTATTCGCAGAAACATGATATTCTTTTTAATGTTACAAAAACTAAGGTTATGCAATTTCATCCTAAAAGCTGTAATCAGCCAGCTGATATAAGGTTTAAAATGAATGGTGAAGTAATTGAGGAAGTACAAGAGTTTAAGTATTTGGGTCGAACTATTACCAGCTCCTTGAGTGATGACTCGGATATTAGAAAACAATCTCGAAGCCTGTGTGCTAAAGCGAATATGACCATAAGGAACTTGTGATTCTGTACAAGTGAAGTTAAAGACACTCTTTCTTACTTTCTGCAGTAATATATACGGACAGCAACTCTGGGTGAATTATAAAAAAGGTTCTGGCAGAACCCTAAATTTGTTGTACATTAGGTCTTTTAGACTCTTACATAAATTACCCCCGAGATGCTCAGCGTCGCAAATGTTTGCTACCCGCAATGTCCCGAGCTTCCCGGAGGTAACAAGACGTGCTCAACACAGTGTAATGCAAAGAATTAAAAAATCAACCAACCCGATCATCCAAGCTATCCATGAGTCCTGCCATTTATCCTCTAAGCCAGAGGTCACCAACCTGGGCGGTAACGTCCACTAGTGGGCTCACATTAAAGGTAATTTTACATTTATTTCATTATTTATTTTATCGATTATGTTGATTTATTCTTTTTGATCTAAGGTGGGCGATAAGCTTTTTTAATTTTCAAAAAATCGTAAAAGTGGGCGGTAAACAAAAAAAAAGGTTGGTGACCCTTGCTCTAAGCTGTGGACTTCTTGGTACGAAAACGTCTGTCTGTAGCTCCACTTAACTTCGACATTACAGTAGGCTGACCATATTTCCTTGAGACAAAAACGGGACATTGGGATGGCAAAAAAGGGACGGGGGTTATGTAATATTCTGTATTCATGAAAAAGTAAGTACATAAACCGGGACAAAATTGACATTTTTATTAAAACGACGGGACGGCCAGGAAATATACTGTAAAACAAACGGTACTGTCCCGTTCAAAACGGTACGTATGGTCAGCCTACATTACAGTATTATTTCTAATTAATTGTATATATTTCTATCCTTAATATATGAACTGTCATTGTATTAATAATATTTGTCATATAGACCTATAGTCTGCCAATAAACCTTTTCATTTTCATTCATTTTCATTTTCATTCATTAATAAGTTCTTCTGTAAAAGGCTTGGATTGTCTTTTAAAAATCTGCGAATTATGTGCACATACCCAAGATATCCTTTTAATGTTAAAAAACCAAAAGCCCTAATCAGTCGGTCGATATTAGTTTCAAATGAGAAGTGAACCAAAAGAGGAAGTACATGAAATTAATTCTAGAAGGCTAGTGTGGGATCGCACATATTGTGATTGTTGTCGGGTCTAGGTGACCCCATAATGAAAATTACGTTTATAGATTGAATGAAACATATTGTTACTAAACAATAATAAAAATTAACTTGCGTACAATAAAAATAATTTGGCGAAAAACAAGAGTACTTTTATTATAATAGGCCATGCTGGTTTTCTAGGGTTAAGTATTTGGGTCAAATTATCGCCACCTCCTTGTGTGATGAATCAGATATAAGAAAACAATATGGAAGCCTTTATGCAAAAGTATACATGATTATAAATAACTTCTGATTCTGTAGAAAGTGTTTAATTACAGTCGGTTATGAGATGAGATAAATCTTCAAACTGTTTTTGTTGTGTGTGTGGTGTGTGTGTGTGTGTGTGTGTGTGTGCCAAAAATATACACATTCAATATATACATAAATATGTACATGTACAAATAATTGAGGGAAGAAGTTAGCGAGATCGTTAATTTATGAAAATAACAAAACTGCCAAGATTTTAAGCTTCATAACAGTAGCCAATAAAACTCAAATTCGTGAAGCATCTCAAAAGTTAGTCGAATAGTGAATTTAAAATAAGTGTAGAAGTCTCAATGGCTCTAAATTTGTATGAAGCTACTCACATGTTGTAATGTGGTGCTGAATTGAACAGAGATAAGTTATGCTACTCCCCGAATTGTTCATTCTGACGAAAGTCATGCTTGTCGAACCACCTTAGGCCTACAGCTTAAAGTGGAACACAAACCTCACCCCACTACGGGTCAATGAAATTACAAAGTCCTAGAGGGGATTCGAACTCCAGTGTCCCGATCAGCATCCCAGCGTAGTTTAGTGGTATTATATATATTCTGTGTATATATATATATATATATATATATATATATATATATATATTTACAAAGCTATAAACTGGAAAGGTGTTGCATCCAGCATGGAAGTAATAGATTGGAAATCCATCTTCAAGGCCAAGACAAAGGAAGAGATGCTAATGACCTTATAGGAGAAGAGGCTGGAAATTGTGTAAAGACATGTCCCAAAAATACAACAAAGAGGAAAGAGAAGCAGGTTCGAGAAACAAAAGAAGTCATTTTTCCGAAAGAGAAAAAGAGTGACTGCAAAATTAAAAAATTAAAAAATTCGAAAATTCAAAAACTCAAAAACTCAAATAAAAAAAATTTGAAAATCTAAAAATCCTTCTTGTCGAGATTCAATTACTTTAGTGGTATTGCTCATACCAGTTACACATGAAACACTGTGCGATATTTTTAGCCAACAATCTTTGTTCAACACTCATCATATATGGTCGGACGCAAGCAAATCACCATAATCTTTTTTTCTGCAAAAGATATTCTAATTGAACTATACAATATGCGTGAGGGATAGGTGAAAGTTTATAAAAACAAGTCGTTTCATCAGAATCTGAGAATAGAATTAGTGTCATAATGGTGGAATGCAAAATTAACTTGTACGTCTACTTGCTCACAGCTCTGTTGTTTAATGTGTATAATATTGATGGACAAAGGTTGATTAAATGTATAGTATAGCTAATACGAGGTTAAATACCAGAGTATACCCTGTAAAACTCACAGGCGTTTTCTATTAATTGTATATATTAAGAATGTTTTATGGTACTTTCCTGTTATCCCAAAATATCACAACTTAACCTAACCAATTGTCAAGGGCATAGAGTTAACATAACTGTATTTCTTGTATGTCCATAATGAGACTTTAAAAGATTATTAATAATAATAACAGAAAAACCGGTGCTTTCCTGTTAGCTCAACTGTATGCCCTCAACAATTGGTTAGGTTAAGTTGTGATATTTTCGGCAAAAATTCTGGGGTCCGGGATAACAGGAAAGTACCTGTTCTTTTGGCACAAACTTGCTTATCTGGTTTTATATATATATATATATATATATATATATATATATATATGTGTGTGTGTGTGTGTGTGTGTGTGTGTGTGTGTCTGTCTATATTATATATTGTTGACGGTATAATGATGTTCATAAGCTTAATAGGACGATACGATTTTAACTAAAAGCGTAAAATATCATAATGTTTGCGTGATCGCTATTTTCCGTTATGAGATGGAATTCATAGCCATAGTTCCCTACCTGAATAAAAAAAAATTATCAAAGATGAAATAAAATAAAAACACATGTACTGAAACATGTAACAATAACAACAACTAGACATCTTTACAGAAACAATAAATTAGACACAACAGAAGCATGCTTCCATTAAAAGATTACGTTTGAGTTGCCAACTGTTTTTTACTGCGAAGGAAATCAGATGTTTAATTTAAATAATCGCTTACATATGATAATAATAATAATAATAATGATGATGATGATGATAACACTGGTCAACAACAATTTTGTCACAAGGGTTTTGATGGGTGTTCTAAGTGTACTTTTTCATGCTGAATCTAAATATGAAATCAAATTTTTTCTATCAGGCTTAGTTTACTTGTGACGCTATGTTCATTTTTCCTCATTTAGCATGATCACCGGATAAAAAAATAATAACATATTATATATAATTAAGTATATAACAATATTATAATATAAAACATTATAAAAATAATAAATATAATAATATATTATATTAATTAATATAACTATAATAAAATATATTAATATTAATATATATGTTGTATTAATTTTTCTGTAAAATTAGTACAATTTATTCCTTTGGGGAGAAAGTTCTGATAATGCTGGCAGGATAAATTTGGTCGGAGCAGCAGACTGTGCAGGTTGAAACATGTTTGTACCTGTTCAGACATAAGCCTAGTTTCTGTGTGTAGAGCAGCTCCAAGTCAGTCTGCTTGTAAATGTCACAGTGTTAACAGCTAGTGTCTGTTGCTTCTTGTTAATTTTACACCAGTGTTGTATTCATATAGATGTTTTGTAATGCCGCGGAACTGTCTGAATCATCCTAATTCCTTTTGTTATGTATGTGGTGATCTAACTTTAAAATCCCAGAAACGTAACTTTACACCATTAGTAAAAAAATGCTATGAACTTTATTTCGGATGTAAAGTAGGCGATCAGGACAAGAGTTAGGCCCCTCGCATTTGTTGTGTGACATGTGTAAGACTACTTACAGGATGGCTAAACGGTTCACGTCACATGCCATTTGCTATTCCAATGATTTGGAGGGAACCCAAAGATCACACAACAGACTGCTATTTCTGCCTGGTAAATACAAAGGGGATCACTTCAAAAACAAAGAGCCTTATGAAATACCCTAATCTACCGTCTGCAATGAGACCAGTTCCCCACAGTGCTCAACTTCCAGTACCAAATCCTCCTGAACATGTAAGTTTAAGTGATGAGGAATCAAACGTAGCTGTAGCATATCACGAGGAAAAAGATGAAGACATTTCTGATCCAACATTCCAGGCTACCTGTTCCTCCAATGAACCACATTTACTGTCACAAGGAGATCTAAATGACCTAGTTCGTGATTTGAAATTATCTAAGAAGCAGGCTGAACTTTTAGGTTCAAGATTAAAGGGTTGGAATCTACTGCAACGTGACACTAAAGTTTGTTTTTTCCGCAGCCGCCATGATGAATCAAAGAATGGTTCTCCCATGAAGATGGACTTGTGTTTTGTAAAGATGTTAATTCAGTCATGGGGGCTCTTGGTCATGAACATAACGTGGATGAGTGGCGATTGTTCATTGACTCCTCAAAAGTCAACTTGAAAGCAGTCCTTCTTCACAACGGAAATAAATTTCCTTCTGTACCTATTGCACATGCTGCAAACATGAAAGAGTCATACGACAACATGAAGTTGCTTTTAGAAAAAGTTTCAGTATCAGAAATATAAGTGGAATATCTGTGGAGATCTGAAGGTCATTGCACTTTTGCTAGGGTTGCAGCTAGGTTACACCAAGTACTGTTGTTTTTTATGTGAGTGGGACAGTAGGGACAAGCAAAACCACTACGTTAAGAAGGATTGGCCAAAACGCACCTCACTTGTTCCAGGCAAGAAAAATGTTGTGAATAGTTCACTTGTTGACCCTGAGAAAGTGTACCTTCCTCCTTTGCATATCAAGCTTGGACTTATGAAAAACTTTGTTAAAGCGATGGATAAAGCGCAAACAGGATTCACATACTTGAGAAATAAGTTTCCCCGGATCAGTGATGCCAAGATTAAAGAAGGCATTTTTGTAGGCCCTCAGATCAGAGAATTGTTAAGAGATGAGAGATTTGAAGGAGAGTTGAATGAAGTTGAGAAAGCTGCGTGGCAGAGTTTCAAAAGTGTCTGCACAAATTTTTTGGGAAATCACAAGGCCGAAAACTATCCTGAAATAGTAGATCTTCTTAAGTCTTACCAAGCAATTGGGTGCAATATGTCATTAAAGGTTCATTTCTTGGACTCTCACTTGGACTTTTTTCCGGAAAACCTGGGTGCGATAAGCGACGAACATGGTGAGCGTTTTCATCAGGATATTTCTGCCATGGAAAACCGTTACCAAGGCAAATGGAGCCCCAGTATGCTGGCTGACTATTGCTGGACTCTTAAGAGAGACATGCCTGAGGCAAAGCACAGCAGAAAATCAAAACAAGCTACTTTTTAAACTACAGGTATGTCTTTTCGATCATATTTTAATAAGTATGTAACTATATGGGTTTTTAAAAATTAAATTGCATGTCACACACAAACCAGACCTGATAGAGAAATTTTACAAACTTATTTGGATTCAGCACAGAAAATACTATAAGAATAAGGTATTTTCATTCTTGGGACACGAAAAAAAATTTTTTTTTGCCCAGTGTAATGTTTAAGCGTATATTTAGAAAACGGATTCGATGTTTCCGAATCTGTCCAAACTGCATGACTAACTACTTATCGCAAATGTACTTCCATGGTTTTAAAGTTATATTACACGGATGGATGTATGTTTGATTTATTGCTAGCATTTCTTTAAATTTAACTGTATAGCTTAGAACAAAAATTTATCTGACAGTGAAGGAAGACGTATAGGTATTTAGACTTATGAAACATAAATTACAAGTATGAGCCTTATCACCACGGCCTTTTTCAAAATGATATATATATATATTATGAAATGAAAATGAAATGAAAAGGTTTATTGGCAGACGATAGTCCATATGACAAATATTATTAATACAATGACAGTTCATATACTTAGGATAGAAATATATACAATTGATTAAAAATAATACTGTAATGTCGAAGTTAAGTGGAGCTACAGACAGACGTTTTCGTACCAAGAAGTCCATAGATTAGAGGATAAAGGGCAGGAATCATGGATAGCTTGGATGATCGGGTTGGTTGATTTTTTAAGTCTTTGCATTAGACTGTGTTGAGCACGTCTTGTTACCTCCGGGAAGCTCGGGACATTGCGGGTAGCAAACATTTGCGACGCTGAACATCTCGGGGGTAATTTATGTAAGAGTCTAAAAGACCTGTTGTACAACAAATTTAGGGTTCTGCCAGAACCTTTTTTATAATTCACCCAGAGTTGCTGACCGTATATATTACTGCAGAAGGTACGAAAGAGTGTGTCTTTAACTTCACTTGTACAGAATCACAAGTTCCTTATGGTCATATTCGCTTTAGCACACAGGCTTCGAGATTGTTTTCTTATATCTGAGTCATCACTCAAGGAGCTGGTAATAGTTTGACCCAAATACTTAAACTCTTGTACTTCCTCAATTACTTCACCATTCATTTTAAACCTTATATCAACTGGCTGATTACAGCTTTTAGGATGAAATTGCATAACCTTAGTTTTTGTAACATTAAAAAGAATATCATGTTTCTGCGAATACATTTCGCAGATGTTTAGTAGCCAATCCAGACCTTTAACAGAGGGACTTATTAACACCATATCATCGGCATAAACTAAGTTATTTATCCTTGTGTTATCTATACAACATCCCACTGTTGCCTCATGAAGTGAAGCAATTAATCCGTCAATATACACATTAAACAGCAAAGGGGAGAGCAAGGAGCCTTGTCTCACCCCGCAAGAGGAGCCAAAACACTCGGATAGTACATTGCCCCACCTAACAGTGAAATATTGGTGGAAATACCAAAATTTCAATCAATTTAATATGTAAATGGGAACCTTCCTGTCTTCTAGTTTTGCAAATAAAATATTGTGGTTCACTCTATCATATTGCTTCCTTATATCAAGGAAACAGCTATAAATAGTTGAATTACTGTCAATGTATTTAGATATTGTTTCTTTAAGTACATAGATACACAGGTCAGTTGAGTGGCACCCTTTAAAGCCAAACTGATTAGGAGATATCCATAGGAAATCATTTAATCGGCGTAACAAGTTTTTCTAGTAGTTTCGAGAAGCAGGAAGCGACAGCAATAGGCCTGTAATTATTGCTGGACAGAATGTTTCTGTACTTATTTTTGACCAGGGGCAAGATGTACAGTATACCCTCATGAACTCTGCGGGGATATAGCTATGAGCAAGCATGGCTGATAGGAGCAATGTTATATGCAGACATACTACGTCATTTGTATATTTTAAGTGCTCATTCGATAAGTCATCTACCCCTGACGCAGAACCAGTCTTTAACTCTTTAATTAACTTCTTTACTTCAGAAAATGATATCAAAGTATTTTCCCTTGTCCCTCCCACAATCGATTCGCTGCCATCTATCTTAAGATTATCCCTACTCACACTGTTAAGAATGTTAGAGTTGTGATTTTTCCACAGCTTTGCAATTTCATCCTCTCCCGACACCCCATCGATTGTCGGAGGGAGGATATTTTTGACACCCGTTTGATTCTTAACAAATTTCCAAAATTTTTATTATCGTTATTTATGCGAGCAGCTTCACAGGCTTTTGATGCTCGAATAGAATCTTCTTCCTGTTTACATCGCCTTATGGCCGCCTTATACTGACCCCGACTTCTACACATATTCATGTATACTGGTCCTAATCTGGGTCTACCATGAAAGCACCACAAAACATAGGCGTCTTTCGATTTCCTCTTCAGGGGGGCCAATAAAATCATTCCATCCAGGAATAATCTTAGTGTGATAGTTGTAAGATTTAATCAGGGGGCTTCCTACTTCTCTTAATTAACAGGGATATTATCTTACTATAATACCTATCTATGAGTTTACAGTGAGAATCATTTGAGCAAGGATTATTACAGGCAAGGTGCAAAATTTCTAAATTATTAAAGAGGTGACTTGTTCTGTCTTTGAATTCTATTCTCTGCTGCATATTAACATTGGACCAATCGACGCGATATATATATATATATATATATATATATAGGGTGTTTCATAACATGTGAGACGCACTTTCGGGATGGATTCAGGTCCTGAAAACAATGAAAAAAGTTTATATAAACATATGCCCGAAATCGCTATGTTTCCGAGTTACAGCCCGTTTTGTGTTCCAGCAATTCTTTCCGCAAACTGTTTAGAAACACTGCTTGCCGACAATATTTGTGAGTGTGTACGAGACTTATTTCATGTATGGCCTTGCCGACTGTAATGTTTCGTACATTCTATGAAATGTTTCAATATCGTTGAGTGTAGAGCGATCAGTCAGTCAGAAGTGTATCGCGGTATTTCACTGTTCGTATTCATAACTTCTTACCGTGAAAAAGTGCAATCCAGTGAAAAAACCTTAAAAGTTTTTGTGCTATTCAGTAATAGTGTGCATTTGAAGTGAGAATGGAGGCTTATTCAAACAGAGAAAAGGCAAACATGCATCTCATGTATGGAATTGCCGAGTGTAATGAAGCCGCATCAAGACGTCTGTATGCGGAAAGGTTTCCGAATCGCCGTCTGCCAGATAAGAAGACCTTTCAGAGAATAGACGAGCGTCTTGGTGATACAGGATCATTCAACAAGCAAGTTTCAGATGGTGGTAGACCAATCAGCGCCAGAATTGCTGAGTTGGAGGAGCGGGTCCTGAATCGCGTGGAGTAACATTCTGATGTCAGCACTCGAAGGATAGCAGCAGCAGAGGATGTAAGATACACAACTGTGTGGAGAATTTTACGAGAACAACAGCTTTACCCATATCACATTCAGAGAGTACAAGGCCTTATTGAAGCTGATTTCCCACAACGAGAGGCTTTTTGTACTTGGTTCCTTCAACAGTGTGCTCGCGATCCTCTTTTTCTATTCTCCTTGTTGTTTTCTGATGAGACTGCCTTCACAAGAAATGGCATGATCAATTTTCACAACACTCATCACTGGACCGAAGAGAATCCGCATGCCATCATCCAGTCAAGGCACCAACAACAATTTAGTATCAATGTATGGGCAGACTTATTGCCGACAACTTAATCGGTCCTTTTGTTTTGCCTGGAAGATTAACAAGAGAATCCTATTCCAATTTCTTAAGGAATGATTTAAGCGATTTACTAGATGAAGTTCCTCTTGGTGTTCGACGTCGTATGTGGTTTATGCATGACGGCGCTCCGCCTCATTTTAGTCGAGTAGCCAGAGTCTATTTGGATGACCATTTCCCTGATAAATGGATAGGCCGTGGAGGACCCATTGCGTGGCCTGCTCGCTCCCCGGACCTGAATCCACTCGATTTTTACCTGTGGTGTCATCTGAAATCCATCGTTTACGTGACACCCATTGGCAACGTTGAAATGCTTCGCGAACGTGTAGAACAAGGATGCCAGAAAATCCGAGCAATACCTGGGATGTTTGAAAGCGTCAGGCAGTCTACGACGAGGCGTGTTCAGGCGTGTATTCAAGCGCAAGGCTGTCATTTTGAGCACTTCCTTTAAAGGTAAGGCGGATACTTGCTGGAACACATAACGGGCTGTAACTCGGAAACAAAGCGATTTCGGGCATATGTTTATATAAACTTTTTTCATTGTTTTCAGGTCCTGAATCCATCCTGAAAGTGCATCCCACATGTTATGAAACACTAAAAATGAAAGTTTGAAATTTGTTTCTCGAACCAATTCCCCCCCCCCCCCCGAATTTGTGCAGTTCCTAGGAAAAACCATGCGTGCTAAATATTTTTGAAATCCAAGAATATTTAGAGGTTGCCCTCGTGAGTTGAAGTTTTACTATTTTACAGGAAGTTGTACATATACATGGAAGTTGTATCTAACACTCCTTTTTGCTTTCCTCAGGATGGAATCGAGAAATAAGTTGTATTTGATCGGTTCTGTTGAACCGGAAATCAAGGGCGCTAAATTGCTGTCATATCGGCAAGCTTTTGGACATTTCCTGTTCCTCCATTTGGAGAAGAAAAAGACCACCCGGGACGCCAGTCGCGAAACAGTAGAGGCCATCAAGGTGTTATGAGATAAAGCCAGCATCCAACGCGATCTGACCAGCATTGCATGAAGAAGCTGGAAGCGGTCTTCGAGGAGTGGAAAGCTCTGAAAAAACATCAGACTAGGACCAGTGCATCCCACAAGCAGAAGGAACAGGAGTTTCAAGAGCGCTTGGAAGATCTCTTTGACATCGTTCATGCGGATGCACTGGTCCTGATGAAGAATCCTGAGGACCGGGCTTTCCTTCTGGCCCAGCGACAGAAGGGGAGGCCAGGCTGCATCGGCTCTGTGGATATGGTACAGGCGCGGAAGGACGAGGAATCCCAAAAGAGGTCAGAGCAGGAGGCCAGGCAACGGAAGAGGGCACAGGAGGAGCAGGAAGCTTCAACCAGCCGAGCGGTGCTGGCATCATCTTCGTCGTCAAGTGCGGCGGAGGAGACGGATGATGACCGGGAGAAGGAAGGTGCAGTTGGGGATGCTGCCGCTGCGTCTGCTCCCAATCAAGCCAGGAAGAATATCATGACACCTCAACTGGCTGCTGCCCTCGACCGGACGCAGATCTCCTCCAGAAATGCGACCTACGTTCTTACCGAAGCCGCTGAAAGCCTTGGCCATGATGTCATCGATTTGAACATCAATCGGAACTCAATCCACAGAGAAAGGGCTCGCCATCGTTCGGCTCAGTCGAAAGGTTTGAAGGAGTTCTCCACCGACGTCCCCCTTACCGTTCATTGGGATGGTAAGCTCATGGAGGATCTGACATCCTGAGAACATGTTGATCACTTGCCTGTCCTCGTGTCTGGCCTCGGAGTTGAGCAAATCTAGGGTGTTCCAAAGCTTCCATCCGGAACTGGAGAGGCGCAAGCAGCGACCGTCGTCAAGTGTCTCGAAGACTGGAAGATCGATGACGGGGTTCAGGCGTTAAACTTCGACACCAGAGCTTCGAACACAGGTCATCGATCTGGCACCTGTGCTCTCATCGAGGAGAAACTTGGCAGAGATCTTCTGTTCTTTGCCTGTCGGCACCATGTGTTGGAACTTGTGATTGGAGCCGCTTTCGAGACAACCATCGGGGGATCGTCGACGGGACCTGAGATACTCCTATAAAAAAAGGTTCATGGGTTACTGGCAGTTCATTGATCAAGACAAGTTCAAGCCAGGTTCAACTGATCCCTCTGTGGAGAGCTCAGTGGCATCTTCGCGAGACGAACTGCTCGATTTCTCAAGAAGACAAACGGTTCATGTTCGTGACGATTACCGGGAGTTCCTCGAGCTCAGTACAATCTTCCTTGGAGGCACACCAGAGCGTGGAATCAAGTTCACAGCTCCCGAGCAAGGCATCGCGCTCGATGGATGGCGAAGGTGCTATACGCGATCAAAATGTGGCTCTTCCGAGAGCAGTTCCGGATGACACCATCGGAGGAGAGAGGAGTGCGTAATCTCGCGGTTTTTGCCGTGGTGATCTACATGAGAGCATGGAACACTGCTCCTCAGGCGGTGGGAGACCCCTGGAACGACTTCCTTCTCATGAAGGAGCTGATGTGCTACCCACATCGCGGTATTTCCACCGCCACCAGCAAGAATCTTTCCCACCACCTATGGTACCTGTCTGTGTATAAAATTTTGAGAATTTTTAAATTGGTTATCCCTAAAGCTTATACTATTATTATTAGTCGTAGTAGAAGTAGTTGTAGTAGTAGTACTAGTAGTATTTATATATTATTTTATTATTATTATTATTATTATTGTCATGGTGCTGCGACGGGTGTGGGCGTCTCCTAAATTTTATATTTATTTTTACATGTATTATAAACTTTGTACGTAAATTTTTAAAACGATGTCCCGTTCATATTATTATTATTAATAGTAGTGGTATTTCTATATTATTATTATGCGTCTACGTCGTGGTTGTAGGTGCCCAAAATTTTATATTATTCTTTATATACAGTATACTGTAAACCAGGAAATATTCACGGCAGCAAAATTGCTCGCTTTCGTATTTGTGGAGAATTTCGCCGCAGTATATTTTCGCGGTAGGCCAAGGTCATTTATTATAGGCTCTGTCATTGGTCAAGATGGAATGGCGTTATATATGATTGACGTCATTTAGTATGGACTCTGTCATTGGCTGAAATAGAATGGTGTGATATACTCGGCAACTTGGCAAGTTGTCGGTTGTTTCCTAACAGTTGTCAGTGAGGCTTGCTTTGCTTCAATGATCCGTTGGTTAAAGAAACTAGACAAGACTCATCCTGCCCCATCACCTGGTTTGCCTGATCCTAACAAGGCAGCCACGCAAGAAGAAGATAAATTGTGTGCAGCGGTGAGTACAGAGATTGCCAAAACGCCTATCTACACTGATACCCCTTCCAAGAAAAAAGTGTGAATATGGTTCTTACGATAATGAACAACGTTGCAAGATTGCTCGATATGCTATAGACAACGGTCCTGCAAAAGCAACTCACAATTTCACTAAATCACTAGGCCGTTCAGTGAATGAGAGTACAGTGAGATCTGTGGGAGCAGCCTACCTGAAGAAGATGAAAACTACCGGTGGTGATCACGGCACTGTTACTACTGTCAGCCCAAAGAAAACGTGGTCGTCCACCTCTTTTAGGCAATGATCTTGATTTGAAGGTCCAGGACCACATCAGAGCCATCCGAAGTGAAGGTGGTGGTGTCAACAGAACCATGGTGATATCCACAACCAAAGGTGTTGTTCAGCACCAAGACAGGTCTTTACTCTCAGAACATGGAGGATTCATAGACCTTACCAGGGGATGGCTGAATCAGTCATGACACGGATGGGCTACGTTAGGCGTAAAGGTACCAAAGCTGCAAGAACACTCCCTGATAATTTCCCCCTAATGAAGGAGAACTTCTTCTCCCGTATCAAAAGTACTGTTTCTGAACACTCTAGCCCACCCGAGCTAGTAGTCAACTTCAACCAGACTGGTTTGAACATCGTTCCTGTTTCCACTTGGACTTTATTTACTATTTTATTATTATTGTGTCATCGTACTGCATCGGATGTGGGTGGTTACGAAGTGTTTAAAATATGCATGATGAGGGAAGCTAAGGATATTTTTGTGGTCAATCTCCTTGGGAATTAAACTATTATAATACCTGTTTTCTAGGTTTGCTTAAACATGTTTTAACTGCCAATGTTCATAATGTTACATACTCAGAATCTAAAAATTTAGGGCTTAAACTCTTAATGCTCTGAGAAACAGAAGAAAAGAATTGAAGATTTTATCGAGAGTTGATGGTCAGCCTAAAAGTGTACATATGAATTACTATTAGTAATTTGAAATTTTTCATAAACCTACTAATAATAACCTATATGTTCACTTTTATTCTGACCATCAGCCCTCGATAAAATCTTTAATTTTGTTCTGTTTCTTAGAGCATCAAGAATAAAAATTATTCTTAGCCTCCCTTATCATGTAAACTTTCAATACCTTCCAACCTTATTCTAAACAACTGGAATTAACGTACTTTTTAATTATAAAAATACTGTATATAGAAAGATAATAGCACCATAAAATCAATAGTAATTTACTAGATAATCCCTTAGCCTAGCATCAAATTAAATAATGAACTAACCATAACCAAACACTACGTAATCGATAAAAATTAGTATTAACTGTTTATTATAATTATATTAATAATTGGCTCTGTAAATATTATGCGAAACATCTTTTCTTATTATAAGGCCCTATATTGAAAAGTGGGTGGAGGCGGACATTTTTTAAAAGTCCGTTATTTAAAGCCTGATAGAGATTTAATTTGTTTTTGGCATTATTGTCTGTGTGCTGTCTCTGGCTTAAAATACCGTCCTGATACAAAACGTTTAAAAACTCTCCTGACCATAGTATTGTTCTTCGAACGTTTTAAGTAATACATTTCTTTACCACTTTTTACTTCGTCTGGTATTTAAGGTCAATTCGTTTCCTCCAGCACTCAATGACGACTTATCTTCACAATGAATCCGATAATTTGTAAAAGATGGAACATTCGTTCCCTTTAATTTACGCCGATAAAAAGCCGTCTGAGACTCCACTTTTATTTTCTAGGTTGAGCCCTTCATATAAGAGAGGTCAAAAATCAGGGCAAGCCTTTGGCAACTGCATAGTGGATTTCCAATGATGGATCGCTAATGGAAATTATTGTCGGTGGCAAACCTCGCAAACCACTGAGACTTTTTGTACCTTTATCACAAGTGGTTCGACAGTAATAACCAAACAGCGTTCCACTAACTTAAGTCACAGTATATTCATCGATGGCTTCACGACAGCAATTATTTGATGGGGTTTAATTTGGGAAAGCGAAAGGACCCAGCGAGACATTTTGTGGTTTTATCACAGGAAGATCGAAAATAATGTTCAATTGGCAGTCTATACTACAGGAGTGGTTAGCCATCAAATGTCCTTCATATATTCAACCAGTGTG
>JAJOZX010013214.1:65000-106581 GCA_023014485.1 Bathynomus jamesi
TATACCTACTGAATACTTATTAAAAATTCATAAAACTTATAGTCCTATAAATTTAAACCAAACAACCCTGAAGGTCGAACCCAATTCTATCTGAAAAGGATTCCTGCAAATCTGTACTGTATAATATATATATATATATATATATATATATATATATATAGAGAGAGAGAAGAGAGATATATAGATTGATTGATGTATAGATAGATAGGTAGATAGATAGATAGATAGATAGAGAGGGAGAGAGTCTTGTGTTTTGTGTAAATAAAGTTAATGAATGGATGACAGAAGTCCTAACTCTCTTTAGCTCCAGTTTAAGCCTATTATTTCTTGTCGGATTGGCATCAAGTGAGAATAAGTTACTGTAACAGAGCACACACACAAATCTGTGAAATAATAATGAAAAATTTAATTAAGTTATCATGGTTACAGATTTGGTAGGGATTGCCAGCTTGTTCTTAAGTCAGCTAGGTTGGGCCTATCAGCATATGTGGTAGAGTTGTATATTTTGGCGTTACCAAAGCACCTACAACGAATCTAACTCGTACAAGAGTAGGCTTTGAGTTTACGGAAGTGTTAACAACAGCCCTGTTTCAGCTTTGTACCTACCTTTTCTAACGTAAGACCGTAGATATTTAGCCAACATTAGATGAACTAAGGCCTGAATTTCCTACAGTACTATCAATTTACAAAACAGACAAAGTTTTTATCCACAGTTAATAGCTGAAACATATCAAAAAATCAGTCACAAGAACAACTTAAGACTAAAAACTCAAACAAATAAAGTACAATAAACTTTCTATATAGCTATTATAAAGTTTATATATAGCTATTATTGCAGTGTTAGGATCGAACAGTACCCCAACTTCGATGTGATCGACGTTTTCAATAGAGTATTCGTTATATTCCTATCCCTTTGTTTAAACTTTAAAGGCTCTCAGTATCTGCACAGTTATTCTTTTTCCTCTGTTTACTTATATATATATATATATATATATATATATATATATATATATGTTCACCACCACCTTTAGCTTCTAATATACTATTTCAGAAATGAAGCCTTATATATATAATATATATTATATATATATATATATATATTGTAAAATGAACAATGAATAATCCATATTCATTTTTACATAAGAAACCAAAATTGCCTAAGCGAGTTTTGGATAAAAATTTTATTTTGTAGCTTCCTATTTTTGTTTGTGTCACAACCCTATGATCTACCATTTCTGTGGTTTAGTCGTATCTATTTTCCATTTTTCATTGTTATAGAATTTTATAATTAATTATGATTGTCTCCATCACCCTCGACCATAGATTATGCATACACATTGCATGTAACAGGATTGGAACCCGCAGTTGTACTTCTTAGTCATTGATACCCACTCTTTGTCTCTAATTCGTTCATGTAAATTCTTCCTAATAATGATTGTACTATACGTACAAATTCCAATAACTATGACGTCACATTTTCCCGTCATTAATTTCCCTTCATTATATCTCTAGTATGCAATGTATGAAAATTCTTTATCATCATAATAAAACTGTACACTCCATAGAAGTCATTATTTATATGTTATGTAGTATAAATATAACTATTATTCGACCATATCCCCGACCCCATACGTCCATATTTTATCTTGATCATTATCCTATATAAATTTTATTAAATATTCATTTTTACTCGTGTCAATCTATGAAATACAAAACTTCATGCCTTCGTTCGAAAACGCAAAAATACGTTCTCGTATTATTTTTTCATTATTATTTTTTATTATATCACCTCCCGCATTGAACTCGAAAATGCTTAGTAAGTTATCAAATTCCGCTAACTGGCAGAATCGAACGCTTCAAAGATAAAAAAGTCCTTTCGCTCGATTCGAATTTATAACTTTATCATGCGTTATGTTATATCATGTGTCAAGTCTCATGTACTTGTGTTGTACTAATAACCAAATATAATAACCATATAGTATAACCATATAGTATAACCATCTAGTATAACCATATAGTATAACCATATAGTATAACCATATATTATAACCATATATAAATATATAAAAACCTAAGAATGGTAAACGACGTAATGTACTTTAATGAAACTGTAATTAATAATAACTTGTAATGTACTTCAATGAAACTGTAATTAAATGTAATGATTTAATTTATAATGTAAGAATGTACTTTAATAGAACTGTAATGGACAATCATAAGCGAATGTGAAGTAATCCATAATTGTAATCGTAATTGTAATGAACCAAAATTAATACGTACTCAGTCGTGTACTTAATTTGTACTTATGTACTATTACGAAATGATATCGCCTTCAGAAATGAAGATTCGGCAAAAATATACGATTAGTTTTTATTTTTATTTTTTAAATTTTTATTTGGAATCTTTCAAACATCTGATCATGTGTTTAAAAGGGGAAACTTAACCTTCAACTGTCTTCCCCCAAACATTTAGGTTTATATTATACATGTATTTGTAAAATTACGGCACTTCATTAAGTCACTTCTTTACGGCACTTCATTACGAGCCTCCCTTGTTAGCAGCCTCGCTGCGAGGAGGGGGCAGAGGCCCCTTGCCTCCTTAACTTTTTAGATTCCGGCCTGAGCCATGGTCGAAAGAGGTCGAACCTCTACCCTTGTAAATTCAGAGCACTACCTGTAAATTTTTAAGAAGTAAATTAGAGTAAGAGAAACTTTTTATTTTTCCCCTCGAGTTCGGCTATCTTCAGAAGAACTTAGTTAAGTCGATAAGTTATAAAAGAAAAATCGATAAGTTTAGTACCAAGAGAAAGTATCAGAGTATTATAGCAAGAGAAGAATTATAATCGTCGACCCATAAAGCGAGAGAAAGAGACAACCCAAGCACCATAGAAGATATTGGCATAACAGTCTGGCGAGTCTGTAGCCAAGAGTTTAACAAGAGGCGACCGAAAAGAATTAGAATGTTATAGAAGAAATATCCGTTGCTGCCTCCTAACTAGAACCCCCGTCGATCCGAACCACCCAAGGGCCATAGACGGAGGGGTTAACATATATAGATAAATAGATAGATATATATATGTAACAGTTTTTTTGCGCACACCTACAGGTCGCTACAATTGGTGTAGAACAATTCAATACAAAAAATTACATAATTAAAACGGACAATTTAAATAAACAGAGTTTAAAGTAAAACGAGCCACACTCGAAATTATTTACCGTGACTTTTGTGCGTTTTATTACTGTGGCTTTTGTACAAATAATTTTACGTAACAAACAATTTCATAGGATATTGATTTATCATTCTATTTTTAGTTGTCATAGAAATACGTTAATTAAGTTATCTGATTAGATGCGCTTTTATAGTTGAAGATCATTTTTAGAAAATTATTTATTTTCCACACTTTAAAATATCACAAAATTTCTATTAGGTATCCTAATATCATTATGCCTGTCGCTGTAAAAAAATAGCAATCTAATATACTATTTCAGAAATGAAGCCTTATATATATATATATATATATATATATATATATATATATATAGATATATATATATATATATATAACAGTTTTTTGCGCACATCTACAGGTCGCTACAATTGGTGTAGAACAATGCGGTTTTCACCATTCAATGCGTCTTTTTATTGTGCAGTGCCCATGCTAAAAAAATCCCCTAACATAATTCCTTCCCCCCTTTTAGGGGTACAGTTCTTCCCATGCCTGTACACGCATTTTTTTAATTTTTAATTTTTAATCATAATTTTGGCACAAAATAAGTCAATATTTACTAAACATTTAATATCATTCGATTCACAAAAGATTTATTAATCGATTCAATTTAAAAAAGTATATATTTTTAAAATCCATAAAGAACCTTTTGCAAAAAACTAAAAACAAACATGCATTTTTAAAATTCAATGATTTTTATACAAAATATTTTGATATTTGTTATAATTTTAACATTTTTCGATTCACAAAAGATTTCTTTTTCGATTCAATACAAAAAATTACATAATTAAAACGGGCAATTTAAATAAACAGAGTTTAAAGTTAAACGAGCCCCACACGAAATTATTTACCGTGACTTTTGTGCGTTTTATTACTGTGGCGTTTGTACAAATAATTTTACGTATACACAAACAATTTGATACGATACTGATTTATCATTCTATTTTTAGTTGTCATAGAAATACGTTAATTAAGTTATCTGATTGGATGCGCTTTTATAGTTGAAGATCATTTTTAGAAAATTATTTATTTTCCCAACTTTAAAATATTACAAAATTTCTATTAGGTATCCTAATATCATTATGCCTGTCGCTGTAAGTAAGAAAATAGCAATCTAATATACTATTTCAGAAATGAAGCCTTATATATATATATATATATATATATATACAACAGTTTTTTTGCGCACACCTACAGGTCGCTACAATTGGTGTAGAACAATGCGGTTTTCACCATTCGATGCGTCTTTTTATTGTGCAGTGCCCATGCTAAAAAAAATCCCCTAACATAATTCCTTCCCCCTTTTAGGGGTACAGTTCTTCCCATGCTTGTACACGCATTTTTTTAATTTTTCATTTTTAATCATAATTTTGGCACAAAATAAGTCAATATTTACTAAACATTTAATATCATTCGATTCACAAAAGATTTATTAATCGATTCAATTTAAAAAAGTATTTATTTTTAAAATCCATAAAGAACTTTTTGTAAAAAAAAAACGCATTTTTAAAATTCAATGATTTTTATACAAAATATTTTGATATTTGTTATAATTTTAACATTTTTCGATTCACAAAAGATTTCTTTATCGATTCAATACAAAAAATTACATAATTAAAACGGGCAATTTAAATAAACACGAGTTTAAAGTTAAACGAGCCACACTCGAAATTATTTACCGTGACTTTTGTGCGTTTTATTACTGTGGCTTTTGTACAAATAATTTTACGTATACACAAACAATTTGATAGGATATTGATTTATCATTCTATTTTTTAGTTGTCATAGAAATACGTTAATTAAGTTATCTGATTAGATGCGCTTTTATAGTTGAAGATCATTTTTAGAAAATTATTTATTTTCCACACTTTAAAATATTACAAAATTTCTATTAGGTATCCTAATATCATTATGCCTGTCGCTGTAAGTAAGAAAATAGCAATTATTTTCCATTTTATGAAAATTTCGGACCCCCTAGGCCTACAAAACCAATTTTCCCTTTTCTTTATCAAAAATTGTTGATTTTCGGAAGTCTTTCGGTTATAAATTTGTACCAGTCTATTGTTTATCTATAATAATAATAATAAAAAGACGTGTGTGTGTGTATGTGTGTGTGTGCGTGTGTGTGTTCCAGCCATCAGCCATAACTCCAAAATGGAAGCAGTTACAAACATGAAACTTCACACACATATTGATTAGGTCCCGAGGTTGTGCACGTGGGTGTTAATAAATTAAATAATTAATTTTAAAACATTAAATGATGTCATCAAGAACATTACGAAACCTATGGTAAAATTATTGAATACCCGGTTAGGTTCATTGAATGCCAGGTTAGGTCATCTCTACGCCCTTGACGATTGGTTAGGTTAAGTCGTGATATTTTCGTTGGCTTTAACGAAAATATCATGGCTTAACCTAACCAATCGTCAAGGATGTACAATTAACCTAACCGGGCATTCAATTAGCGTACCCGGGCATTCAATTAATCTAATCGGGCATTCAGTTGACCTAACCAGCCATTTAATTAACCTAATCGGGCATTCAGTTGACCTAACTGGGCATTCAATTAACCTAACTAAGCATTCAGTTTACCTAACCGGGCATATATATATATATATATATATATCCATACATCCACCCCGGCAACGCCGGGTCGCTCCGCTAGTTCCTCCTATTTCACTACATCACTGGAGAACTACCTTACAACTTTTCTATCCTAAATCACCTAGTGCAGATTGTACAGTACCCTACTCGTATCCCCGAGCACATTGGAGATAGGCCCAACATTCTGGATTTATTTCTTACCTCTCATCCTTCCTACTCTCTGAAACTTTTCTCTCCGTTGGTCACCGCTGATCACAATTTTATATCTGTTTCCTCTCTTATCGCTCCAATACGGCTTTTGGTTCCCCCAAGAGGTGCGCCTTTGGCACTTCAGTGCCACTGATTGGGACGCCATTAGGCAGTACTTCTGTGATTTCCCATGGAATGGTTAATGCAACTGTGACCGGGACCCCTCTGGGTGTGCTGAGCACACTGGAGAGGTGATTCTCTCCCGCATGGAGGCATACATTCCATATTCTTTCCCAACTATTAATGCAAACAGCCTTGGCTTAACTTTACCTGTTCTAATGCTATCCGCAACAGAGAAGCGGCCTTCAGAAGACTCTCACTTAGCTTATATTGCTGCCCGGAATCATGCAAAATCTGTTCTTCGACTCGTCAAAAATTTCCTTCAGCTGACAAAAATATGAAAATCTATCCAATTCTAATTCTTCTCGCAGTTTCGGTCATGTAGCTAAGAACATCTTCAGCAACTTTACTGCCTCTTCTTTCCCTCCTTTTTTCCATTCCGACGGCCAGTTGCTGTCTCTTCTCCTGTCAAAGTTGGATTCTCTAGCCCTGGTGAATGAGCGATTTGCTCTCTTGCACTCTCTGGCATGCATATCCAGGTACACCCGACTCATCTGGTATCACAAACACAGTAGCTAACATCGAGATGATAATGGGGCATATTATATTCATCTTATTTATAGGGGCACAGTGAAGATAAATACTGGTTTAGCTTACCAAACACCATCAGGGATAGCCCCTTGGTTGACCTATTCTTCAGCTTTACTGATTAATCAGAATTTGTAAACAACCAAATTGTGTCCTGCCTCTTACTGATTGTCTTCACTCCCTCTCTCTCTCTTTACCGCAGTTTTAAATCGCTCTTTACTTTCGTCGTTATAATAGACACTACATCCTTCATCTATTCTAATGGTCAGCTCTGGAACATTCTTCCTCAATCCATCTTTCCCCTGTCTATGTCTAAGGATGTTATTTTCTGGGAAACGATTGCATTTGTTTTCGAGTTGAAGAATACCAACCTGTCTTTGATCCACTGCATCACCCCGCCTCATTCGGGTAATTTGACGTAAGAAAAAGTTGCTTTCTTTTAACAGAGGGACGTATTAACACCATATCATCGGCATAAACTAAGTTATTTAACTTTGTGTTATCTATACATCCCACTGTTGCCTCATTGAGTGAAGCAGTTAATCCGTCAATATACACATTGAACAGCATATCAGATGTAAATGGCCACTGTTCTTCTGCTAAAGCTATTAACAGTGGTGTTCCTCAGAGTTGTGTCCTGTCACCCACTCTTTTCCTTTTATTTACTAATGATCTTTTAATTCGCGCTTCCTGCCCTATTCACTCCCATGACAATGACTCCACCCTTCACTTCTTCTCCACCCGCATCCTAAAGCGTCCCTCTCAACACTTACTCCATGATTCGTGTAGTACGGTAGTACGGCTATGGAGCACCTGACCTCTGATCTTTCTGCTATCTCAGTTTCTCCATCTAGCTACTCGTCACAATCTTCCACACGTCAAGAAGAAGAATGGGTTACTGTATGCGAAAATTTCATCAATAAATTATTACTCTCTCTATTTTCTTTGCTTTGCTAAGTTCTTTCTTTCTTTGGTATATATATATATATATATACACACACACCTTACCTTACTTTACCTTATGAACCTCATGTTGTTTCGTGCGTTGGTCTCTCATCACACGGAGGTCAAGCTGGTGGCCCCGCCTCTAGGTCTGGCTTGGTGGAGGAGCGATTTGCTTTCTTGCGCTCTCCACCGTACATAGCCAGGCACGCCCGGCTCATCTGGTACCGTCCTGAGCCAGGCATCCAGTCTTCTCTTGAAGATTTCAACTTTGACCCCCGTTACGTTTCTGAGGTCCTTTGGAAGCTGGTTGAAAAGTCTTGGCCCCCTGACAACCAAGCTATTTTCCTTCAGAGTTGAGGAGGTCCCTTGTCGGGCCTTTAATTTGGAAACACTACACATTCTGCCTTTCCTATTTTCCAGTGTTGTTTGAATGGTAATTGGGTTTAGTTTTAGGTTTGGTACCAGTTTTTCGATCATTTTCCATATGTAGAGTATGGTGTACCTCTCTCTTCTTCTTTCCAGGGAGTACAGATTTAGTTTACTTAGTCTTTCCCAGCAGTTGAGTTCTTTGCAGCCATCAATCTTGGCTGTGAAATGCCTTTGCGTTTCTTCTAGTTTATTAGTTTCTTCCTTTTTATATGGGGACGTCAAAACTGAGCAGTAATCAAGTTTTGGTATAATCAGTGTTTTAAGCAGGGGAATCATTACTGTCCTGTCCCTTCTCTTGAACGTTCTTAGTACCTGTCCGGCGACTCTTTTTGCTTTATTTATCGCTATCTGATTCTGTGTTTCGAATTTCGAATCATCTGTCATTATTATCCCGAGATCGATCGCTTTCGTGCTTCTCTGAATTTCCTGTCTATCTGGAGCATAATATGCAGTCTGTTTAAGTTCTTCTTTTCTACCATATCTCAAGAGCTGAAATTTCTCGGTATTAAATGACATGTTGTTGTCTTTTGACAAGGCCTCCACGTCATGTACATCGCTGATTTTTCTGCTGATCTTTGTATCGTCTGCAAAGGATGTTACTATACTGTTGCAGTTTACTCCGCTGTCTATGTCCGTTAGCATGATAATGAACAGGAGTGGGGCCAGTACTGTCCCTTGTGGTACTGAGCTGCGTACTTCCGATTCTGATGATGATATACCTTGAATTTTGACGACCTGCAGACGATCTCTGAGGAAGTTGTCGATCTATTTTCCCACTTTGCCTGTTATTCCCATGTCTTTAATTTTATGTGCTATTATACCATGGTCACATTTATCGAAAGCTTTAGCAAAATCTGTGTATATAACATCGTAGTTGTCATTGCCTTCCAATGCATCTAGGATATTGTTGTAGTGCTCTATTAGTTGTGATAGGCATGATCTACCTGATCGGAATCCATGCTGATTTTCGTTGAATCTTTCCCGTGTCTCCAGGAAATCATAAATTTTCTCTCTAACTATTCTTTCAAATACTTTGGTGAGGTGGGACGTCAATGACACTGGTCTATAGTTCTTTGCTTGAGATCTGTCCCCTCCTTTATATATAGGGACAATGTTTGCTCTTTTCAAGATGCTCGGTATTTCCCCAGTGTCTAGGGATCTTCTCCATATCCAGTATAAAGGTGTAGCTATTTCATTTTTACAGTTTTTAATCAATAATGCGTTCCAATTGTCCGGACCTGCAGCTGAATGTAGTTTCATTTGTTCTATAGCTCTCGCTACATCTTCTGGTGTAAAAAAGTCTGTTATATACTCTCCTTGCAATTCCTCTTCAAAGAATGCATTTATGTCAGGTATCGCTTTGTCACTTTTTGGGGTACTGAAAACTGATTCATATTGAGCTCTCAATGTATCAGATATTTCTTTTGGATCGTCGGTTAGTTCATTATTTCCCGTCCTTAAGGGCCCAATAGCGGCGCGCGTTTTTGTTTTCCTTTTTGCATAGCTATAGAAGTATTTTGGATTTTCCTTTATTGCTTCTACCGCCTTTTCCTCTTCCCTCTCTGTATGGTCCTTAATCAGGGCTTGTATTTCCCTATCGATACCCTCCAGTTTTTCTTTTATTGCTTTCCTGTCATTATCTCCGCAGTTTCCTAACTTCGCCTCCACTCTCTTTCTTTTGCGGAATAGTCTTCTCTTTTGCCTCTAGCCAGCTCCTCTTTCCTTTTGGCTGTGATTTCGGAGCATATTTTTCTAAAATTCTCAGCGTTTTTTCTCCAAGGTTGTTAGCATTTCTTCAGTTGTTTTATTCTCGAAAATTGTTCTCCATTCTATTTGGGCCATGTGCGATCTGATTGCTTCCCAATTTATAGTCTTCGAGTTTAAGTTAAAGGCCCCGAATTTACTTCTTTCCACAATATGTGTATTGTCTTCTAATTGTCGTCATATTTGTTGATATCTCGATTAAGTTGTGGTCTGAGATAATGGTTGGGGTTATTTTTATATCAGCAATCAAGTTCGTGTTATTCGTGAATACCAGATCCAGGCAGTTATTTTTTCTGGTATTTTCTGTTATCTCCTGTGTCAGCATAAACTCGTTTGTGAGAGCCATCAACATTTTTGCTTGTTCCTGATCTTCTCTTGTGCCCCCCTTGTCCTGGTGAATATATATATTCCTATTCACCTTTTTGTATTTTATAAATGGGAAGTTAAAGTCTCCGCAGATCATTATATTGGGGGATGGAGGGTTTATGGCCTTTATGCTTTATGCTGCCTTTATTAGCTTTCTATGTCATCATGGCCTCCGAGAATTTTTCGGTTGGGGTGCTTGGAGGTCTATAGATGACTATTACTATCAAGTTTAGTTTTTCTATTTTCACTGCTAGGAGTTCCACATAGCTGTTTGATTTACTTATTATCGTCTCTGTCATATGACCTTCCTGTACATATATAGCACAGCCACCTTTCCGTCTCGTCGTTCTATCCGCTCTTAGTAAGTTGAAGCCCTCTATATTTATCTCTTTCTTATCAATACAATGTTCGCAGTTTTCACAATTTCCTTGGCAATCTTTAAGATGAGTTTCTGTGAGGCATGCGATGTCCGCCCTTGTTTCGTCCATAAATCCTTTCAGGTACGAAACCTTATTGAGTGATTGGTTTGGTCTTATTCCTTGAATATTAGCCAGGACAATTTTTATGTTCTCTGTTTTTCGTTGCCCCTTGTGCATTTCAAGTTCGTTTTCCTTCGATATCGCTTGATTCGTTGCCTATGATCCTCCGAAAGAGATCCGTTTCCTCCTACTTGTATTGGTAGCTTCTTGCCCGGTAGCGATTTGGCTCGGGGGTTTCCAGCTGTGTCAACTGCATGTGGATGACATTTAGCATTCGTAAGGTGTCTGCGATGTTGAAAAAATTTTCTTGTTCGCTTATTGTGTTCCTATTGTTGTTCCTATTGTTATTTTTATTCCTATTGTCATTTAAACTTTTTCCTTTGTTCGTTGAGTCCGTCGGGAGATGTTGATAGTAGCATTTTTCCCGAATTTGCAGGTTCCATATTTTGCGTAAGTTCTGCAAATGTCCGGGTGGTAGAATTTACATCCGTCTCCAAATTTACAATGACCATTATTATAGAAGAAATTGCATATTGGGGGATGTTCATATATACATTGTCCTCTTTTAAATCTGCAATTATCTTTTATATAATACCTGCATATAATTCCTTCCCCATATTTACTCTTGGCTTTTGTTTTTTGCTCCTTATTGGGGACAGTTTTACTTCGTTTACTTGACTGCCCTCTTGTCTTGTCCTATTTGTGCTATTTGTGCTAGTTGTGTTTGTGTCCTTCGTTGCCCTTATGCTGTGTGTTGTCTTTACACTCTTTGTCGCCTGTGTGTTTTCGGCCTCGTTTTGTGACGGTATTTGAATTTTTCTATTTCGCCTTTCTCCGTTTCTTCCGTTTTCCACTGTTCTTTGTTTCCACTTTCCTCTTTCATTCTCTTCTCGTAGTCTCTTTCTGCTTTAAATACCGTAAAAGAGTTTAATTCGGTCAAGCAGTTTCGCAGAAAATTTTATCCCATTAAACTGCTTTGCGTTCGTTATAAGGGAGATTTTTTCATCTCCCCATTCTAGGCATTTAAAATCAAAAAAGCTGACAAAAATCACACCTCATCGCCCCTGTCTCATCTGTTGCATCCTTACAGATATATATATATATATATATATATATATATATATATATATATATATATATATACAGTATATATATATATATATATATATATATATATATATATATATAACGTAAAGAACGACGCTTGTATAGAGAATATTCCGCGCAAGATGAGAGAGAGAGAACGAAACAAATGAAAAAATGAGGTAACCTCCCGGGAATCGAACCCGGGATCTTCCGATTGCCGGTCAGATATGATAACCATTACACCATGGGCCTCACTCAATCAAATGCCGTAATTCTTCTACATACGCGCAGAAACCAATGCCCCAAGGGGCACCTCCCGCATGTACATTATATACATTTAAACTGCAAACACGCAGTATAATGAACGTAAAGAACGACGCTTGTATAGGAGAATATTCAGCGCAAGATGAGAGAGAGAACGAAACAAATGAAAAAATGAGGTAACCACCCGGGAATCGAACCTCATTTTTTCATTTGTTTCGTTCTCTCTCTCTCATCTTGCGCGGAATATTCTCCTATACAAGCGTCGTTCTTTACGTTCATTATACTGCTTGTTTGCAGTTTAAATGTATATTATATATATATATATATATATATATATATATATATAATAATAAATGAGGAGGAGTGGTGCAGAGGGGTCGTCCGCAGCTCAACCCTGAAGCGTCGTTCGAACTCACTCACATAAAAAAGTAACATGAATATATATATATATATATATATATATATATATATATATATATATATATATATATATATACACACGAGGGCCACTCAATATATTTTTGCCCCACCTTTTGTTTTCTTTCCAAATTTCCTTGTAAGTTCTAGAAATTTTGTACAAAACTAGTTACATTCCTTTTTTACAAGTTTTTATTTCTCCACATAGTCTCCATCATTTTCTACGGCTTTCCTCCACCTCGAAACAAGGGCCTGTATTCCTTGCTGGTAAAAGTCCGCTGGTTCCGCTGGAGCCGCCTCTTAACCTCCTCAACAACCTGATCGTCACTCTGAAAATTTTCCACGAATAGCATCCTTCATTGCCCCAAACAAATGGAAGTCTGAAGTTGCCAGATCAGGGCTGTATGGAAGGTGGGGTAACACAGTCAAGCGCATTTTTGTGATGGCCTCTCTTGTTTGCAAACTGTTGTGTGGTCTTGCGTTATCGTGCAAAAGAAGGACGTCTTCCAGTTTTCTCTCCGTTCGAACTCGCTTTATACGTCTCTGGAGTCTCTGTAGGGTAGCAATATATGCCTCTGAGTTGATTTTTTGTCCTTTCTTCATAATGTCCAGCAGAATCACCCGTTTCATGTCCCAGAAGATGGTGGCCATAACCTTTCCTGCAGAGGGAGCCATTTTGAACTTTTTCTTGCGTGGGGAGTCTGCGTGATGCCACTCTATGGATTGGCGTTTTGTTTCAGGTTCAACGACTCAGATGCAATTTCTTTTCTTTGGGTTTTATGATCTTCAGTCAGTTCGCGAGGAACAAAACGTGAACACACTTTTGAGTATCCCAGTTGCTGAATTATCGTATTCACACTTCCTTCACTAATTCCTAGCTCCACTGATAGCTCCTCCTATGTGACGCGCCGATTTGATCGAATGATGCTGTTAGCACGTTGCACAGTGTGAAATGTGACAGCCGATGCCGGGCAACCGTTGCGTGGCTCATCATCGAGGCTGGCTCTCCTTCTCTCCAACGATCTCACACGTTTAGACCAGCGTCCAACTGTGCTTCGATTAACAAGATCATCTTCGTAAACGTTTTGTAGACGTTTGTGAATATTTCCAATTGTTTCCTTCTCTGCGGTTAAGAACTCGATAACAGCTCCCTGTTTACGACGCACATCAGTGTCAGACACCATTTTCAAAACTGCGTTAACCATCGGTTTTATACAAGAGCATTTAAAAGCGGTTTTATAAAAGGAGGGGAAGATAAAACTGGAAAAATCCTGTTATGTGAAGCGCAGAAAGTTCAAACTTACGGCCCAAAAGACATTTCAGCCCCATGGCCTATTATTTAGCTAAGAAAGAAGGGTGGGGCAAAATATATTGAGTGCCCCTAGTATATGTATATATATATATATATATATACAGTATATATATATATATATATATATATATATATATATATATATATATATATATATATATATACCTCGCAACTTCGTAGCAGCTCCGTGCGTTGGTCTCTCCTTACACACAGACAATGCTGTGGGACCTTGTCTCTAGGCATGGTGAATGAGCGAAATGCTCTCTTCCACGGTCTGGCACACATAGCAAGGTACACCGGACTTATCTGGTAACGTCCAGAGCTAGGCATCTTGTCTTTTTTGAAGAGTTCAACTTTGCCACTGTGAAATTCCTGGGGCTCTTTGGATGCTGGTTTGAAATTCTTTGCCATGAAAACCATGCTATTTTCCTTCAGTGATGAATAGATCTAGTGCCTCTTCTTTAATTTGGGTACACTGTACTACACAGTGTATATATATATATATATATTATATATATATATATATATATATATACAAACCCACAAGGAAAAAGAAAAATTATTCCAAGGTCTTTCGTGTATTCAGACGTACACCTCGTCAGGGAATGAAGGGAGGAAGCGAGATGACAAAATTATATACAACGAGACAGAAAAGCAAAAAGATTAGCACATGATTAACAAGAATTGATTAGAGACGAAAGGTATTTTAACAGGATATTGTCAATTTTATACATTCCCGGACTGTTATTGAAATTATTTTAAAAAAAGGATAAATGCACATTCTAGAATATTCCTTTCAGTTATATCTTTGTTTTTAACGAGCTCTTTAGAACTGTCCCACTTGATACTATAATTACATCTTTACATATGGTTAAACAATTAAACAATGCATTAGAATTATTTGCTGTTCTACACGCATATTTATGCTGTTTTACCCTAATATCTAACGTTTTACCCGTTTGGCCTATATATACTGAGTCACATTGTGTACATCCGATCGAATACACACAACCAACCACATTATCCGGGCTATTCTTTATTCGGCGTGAATTAACAGTATTATTATACTTAAAGACTACATTGATACCAATTGCTTCAAGTAAAGTCGGAAGATATTGAAAATTTGCATGGTAAGGTAGGCTAAGGATATTTTTACGCTCAAATTCCTTTACAGTTACACTATTATAATACCTATTCTTGGCTTTCCTAAGATAGTTATCTAAAAAGGAAATAGGATAACATAATTTAGTACCAATATTCATGATATTGCATAACTCGGAATCTAAAAATTCAGGACTGACAACTCTCAATGCTCTAAGAAACATAGCAGAGAAAATAGAAGATTTAATCGAGGGATGATGGTCAGAATAAAAATGCACATAAGATTATTATTATTAGGCTTACGATAAGCTTCAAATGTGAACTGATTAAAGCATCTCCGAATTTTTAGATCCAGAAAAGATAGGCTTCCATCATTTTCTTTTTCAACCGTGAACTTAATGATGATGACCTACTTGACTTTTTAAAAGATAAGATCTCTAAATATTCTTTCCCTGCTCAACACAACACTCTTATTGAGTTAATTAAGCTTTGCGTCAAAGATTGTAAATTTCAGTTTGAAAATAAGTTTTATGCTATGTCGTTTGGATTGACAATGGGAAATCCCCTCTCACCGGTATTAGGTAACTTGTATATGGAATTTTTTGAAAGCAGAATTTTGCCTACTATTGTTAATTTTAACCTTGTTTGGTACAGGTATATAGATTATATTTTATGCCTTTGGCCTAATAATTTGATGTTGACGTATTTCTTGGTAGGCTCAACAATTTAGTTGGTCTACTGGTTGTGGTGGTGCTGTGCTGATGGTTGTGGGGAGGTATTCTAAGGATGGCTTTTGGGTTTGTTTGGTAGTTATTCTAGGAAGGCATGCTCGTATATATTCTGCTATTGGGCTAGAACAATTCTTCTTTACATGCATCTGTTTATATATGATATGTGTGTGTGTGTGTGTGTGTGTGTGTGTGTGTGTGTGTGTGTGTGCTTTTAATTCAATAATTTTTTGTGGGCCCAGCATGAATATATATTCTCTCTCTTCATTAATATATATATATATATATATATATATATATATATATATATATATATGATGAATAAAACCACGAAGGAAAGGAAACACAGAATGGTGCTCAAGCGCTTTCGTCTAATGATATCCTCAGGAACACTGAAGTACATGAAGAGTTACAGCCTATATATAGATTACAGAAAAAAAAATATATACAACAAACGGAGAAATAAAAATAAAAATTAAACATTAAAGGATTGTGGGAGGAGCATACAAATTTGTAAGGAAAAAACTATCGGTTTTAGCACTTTGCTCCAATCCAACACAAGATCAAATGAATTGTTTCCAACCAATGTTATAGTTAATTAAAAAAAAATAAATTGAAAAATAAAATAAAAATAAAACTTATAAGAGGAGCATACAAATTTATACTGGAAATCTGGCCAGGTTTTAGCACTCTGCCTTTCTTGTCTAAGTTCGATGTATATAAAAATAAATTGAAAAATAAAAGTTATTAGAGTAGCATACAAGTTTACCAAAGGTTTAGCGTTCTACCCTTCTTATCTAAATCCGTTCTGAAGGAATTCAAAACAACAGGATCGAGTTGAAAAAGACCTTTGCCTATGTTGAAGTTATTTGTAAGTTGGATAATGGCAGACTCAAGAATATTTCTATTAACAATGTTGCTAGAGTGAAACAAAACTGTAGCATTATTCCAATCAATATAGTGGTATAACTCTGATAAATGGACAAAAAGGGCACTGGACGACTGTCCTGTTCTAACGGAATATTGATGCTGTTTTATACGTGTATGCAAATCCTTTCCCGTCTGACCTATGTAAAAGGAATCACATTGTTTACAACCAATTTTATAGATAATGCCTGAATTATTGGTAGGGCTATTTTTTACTATGATATTTTTCACGATATTGTTATATGAAAATATTACATTAATATCCAAAAGTTTAAGTACATTAGCAATGCCTAAAAAGCCCGGGAAAAATGGAAGTACTAAAATATTCTTTGACAAAGTACGAGTGTTATTATTCACACGATAGAAAGTTCGTTTTGCCTTATTGAGACAAGATTCCATAAACGCAGATGGATAGCACAGATCACTTCCAATACCGTTGATTTTTTTCAATTCGGCATCGATGTATTCCGGACTGGCGATCCTAAGGGCGCGGAGAAACCTTGAAGAAAAAATGGCCTTCTTAGTGGGGGTGTCATGTCCCGAGTAAAAGTGTACGTAGGACAAATTGTTTGTTTTTTCCGATAGATACTAAGCTTAAAACCTGGGCTTTCCCTATGTACACGCACATCCAAAAACAGGATTGAGTTGTCTTGTTCCACTTCGAAAGTAAACTTAATGGAAGGGACTTGATCATTTAACTGAAGGAGGAAGTCATCCAGGTCACGATTCATGGGCCAGATCCACAAAATATCGTCGACGTACCGCAACCATGGGATGCCACCCCCCCAGGATTCTCGGAATGTAAGTGATTTCGAAAAACTTCATATAAATATTGGAGAGGAGGGGCGACAAGGGGTTGCCCATGGCCATCCCAAAAACTTGTTGATAATACTCGTTATTGAAAGTGAATTTAGTCTTTGATGCAAAGCTTAATAAGTTCCAAAACAATGTGTGCAGGTAGTGGCAGGTCATACTTATGTAATTCTCGGGAGAGAAAGTCAAGCATATCGTCAATCGGCACTTTTGTAAACAATGAACAAACGTCAAAACTGATTAATCTATCGTTGGTTTTAGTACGTGCATTATTCAATTTTTCAGTAAGATCCATGGAATTTTTTTACATGTGAATCAGAGATAGTTCCAAGAATGGGGGACAAGACTTTGAAAAGCAATTTGGAGAGTTTATAAGTAATAGAGCTCACCGAGCTAATAATAGGGCGCATAGGGTTGCCAGGTTTGTGGGTTTTAATAAGACCGTAAAGGTAGGTCAGAGAAGGTGAAGTGGACATGAAAAGCGGAATTAAGTCCTTATGATCTTTGAGAATGCGTTTGAAGCCACTATTAAATGATTTGATGACGTCATCCTGCGGGTTCTTCCTAAGTTTGCTGTATGTGGCGGGTCCTGGAGAAGCTCGTTCATCTTTTGATGTAGTCCACTTTGTCCATAATAACTATGGTGTTAGCCTTGTCTGCTTTAGTAATATGGAGCTCCCCATCTTTTTTTAATTGTATTAATTGTATTAATTGTATTTTAATTGTATTTTAATTGTATTGGAAGTGATCTGTGTTATCCATCTGCGTTTATGGAATCTTGTCTCAATAAGGCAAAACGAACTTTCTATCGTGTGAATAATAACACTCGTATTTTGTCAAAGAATATTTCGTACGTCCATTTTTTTCCGGCTTTTTAGGCATTGCTAATGTACTTAAACTTTTGGATATTAATGTAGTATTTTCATATAACAATATCGTGAAAAATATCATAGTAAAAAATAGCCCACCAATAATTCAGGCATTATCTATAAAATTGGTTGTAAACAATGTGATTCCTTTTACATAGGTCAGACGGGAAAGGATTTGCACACACGTATAAAACAGCATCAATATTCCGTTAGAACAGGACAGTCGTCCAGTGCCCTTTTTGTCCATTTATCAGAGTTATCCCACTGTATTGATTGGAATAATGCTACAGTTTTGTTTCACTTTAGCAACATTGTTAATAGAAATATTCTTGAGTCTGCCATTATCCAACTTACAAATAACTTCAACATAAGCACAGGTCTTTTTCAACTCGATCCTGTTGTTTTGAATTCCTTCAGAACGGATTTAGATAAGAAGGGTAAAACGCTAAACCTTTGGTAAACTTGTATGCTACTCTAATAACTTTTATTTTTCAATTTATTTTTATATACATCGAACTTAGACAAGAAGGGCAGAGTGCTAAAACCTGACCAGATTTCCAGTATAAATTTGTGTAGCGGATCGACAACAAATAGACCAACAAGTAGACAGACAAATTCTTCTTCCACACCTTCATCAAACATTCTTGGAAAACACACGTGGGCAAAGAATCAAACAATGAAGCGTCTGTTCTTCCAAAAGCCGCCAAAAGCGAGCCCTTAGCAACTAAAGGACGCGGGCAAGGCGTCCCAAGATTTGGCGCGAAATCCTACGTCACAGGAACTACGTATAAAAGCGAGTTTCCACTCACACTCGCTTTCTACCTCCACGAGCAGATCTCATCACGTCAACCGCCCTCCGGCTTCCCGCCGGAGGAGCGGCCTGCTGTTTCCTTCAAGGCCTTCGATCTATCATCACTTAAGGCCTACCGCCGTCAGCCTGCAGAAGCAATCCTTCGAGGCCCAGCGCCGTTTCGACTTCAGCCGCCTCATCACCTCAATTCTACATCAAGCGAATCAACACTCGAGGCGACAGGCGCCCGTTACACAACTTCGATGGGAAGGTCAGCATCGCTTAGAGCCTACACCTACAAGATCAATTATAGGCATTTATAGACCATCCTACACCTCGAGAAGCAACAACACTCGGGCCTACGTCCTACGCAGCCTACATCAAACATCTCCATCACCTCGAGAGGCTTAACGATCAACATCACTTCGAGCCTAGAGTAATAGGTTCACTCGACACTTCAACAAAGGTTCTCATCGTTCCCGGTAAGATAAGCGCATCTTTTCTAAATAACTCTTGAAGCCTACATTATCCTACCGCCGAACGGTAGGCTATATTTCCAAAGTGTGTAATTAAACGTTCCAACTGACTCTCGTTAAACGCAGTAGGGCTTTTACCTAATTCAAGTGTCCTTCAGAAAACTGTAATTCATATCATCCGCTAGTGTGTTCACTTATATATTTGTGTGTTAACTAAGTTCTCTACGACAGGCGTAATTCATTTACAGTGTACATCCCTTCAAATTATCATTAGGCAACAACATCTTGTTTCTATAATCCATCTAATGGTGTACCAACTTAGCATTATATAATTACCTTTATGTAAATGATCATATTTCTCAGCTATCATTAGGCCTATCCATAAACGCGCATCATCAATCCATTATTATTAGGCTCATTCAATGTCCCATGTTGCATGCCATTTACAAAATTAATTTATTTTACATATCATCAATGAATGTATTACGTGTCAATTAAGCTATTAATCATTCATCTTAGCTAAGTTTCTATGTCATAAGCATAACGTCAAGGCTAGCCATAATCACTGTCAATTCTCTGGTGAATCACTGTGACAATTAACGTATTTATTTTTATAATAAACTACAAAACTATAAGGTGTCTTATATAACCTTAACATTAATTTGGCTCGGGTGTAATCCGAGCCTGGTGACCTCGAAGCCATTTCGAATCACTCCGTATTATTATAGTAGGCCTACGCCTTAGCCGCTTTCAATTGGTGATACTTTACATCATAAATTATTAACCCAGCCTATCATCAATAAACAATCAGTCATTGCATCAATTAATCATTAGCATACAATCAAATCATTATCACCTTAAACGGCTAAAACCAGGTCCACTATATTTGTGTGCTCCTCTTATAAGTTTTATTTTTATTTTTATTTTTCAATTTATTATTTTTTTTAATTAACTATAACATTGGTTGGAAACAATTCATTTGATCTTGTGTTGGATTCGAGCAAAGTGCTAAAACATCGGTAGTTTTTTCCTTACAAATTTGTATGCTCCTTCCACAATCCTTTAATGTTTAATTTTTATTTTTATTTCTCCGTTTATTGTATATATATATATTTTTTTTTTTCTGTAATCTATATATAGACTGTAACTCTTTATGTACTTCAGTGTTCCTGAGGGTGTCATTAGACGAAAGCGCTTGAGCACCATTCTGTGTTTCCTTTCCTTCGTGGTTTTATTCATCATAAATATTTTTCACGTGTTACTTTTGTGAAATAATTTTCATATATATATATATATATATATATATACACTACGCCAAATGGCTGGTTACGCCTGTTAAGCCACATTAAGCGTCCTAAGCCAACTGGCTGCTTAAGCCTTCTAAACCAACTGGCGGATTACACCTTCTAAGCCAACTGTGAGGCTACTCGACTTACAGTTTGGATACACAAAGTTCTCTTGTTTCCTCTCCGATTGGGACAGCCGAGCTAAGGGGAGTCATTATACACACAAAGAGTGGCCACTTCGACAAAATTTGGTTGCAAGACAGAAAAATGTTGCCCAGCAACCCCTTGTAGATCCAGCAAAAGTTTTCATACCACCTCTCCATATCAAACTTGGTTTGATGAAAAATTTTGTAAAATGAATAAAGATGGACTTGGATTCCTATACCTAAAACAGAAGTTCCCTAGAATTAGCGAAGCGAAAATCAGAAAAGGCATGTTTGTGGGTCCACAGATCAGAGAAGTGATGAAAGACATTGCATTTGATGAGTCTTTGAATGAGGTTGAAAGAACAGCATGGAAAACTTTTAAAGAAGTGACTGCGAATTTCCTCGGCAGCGTCAAATCAGAAAATAATGTTTCCCTGGTCGAGCAAATGCTTAGTGCTTACCAAGCCATGGGTGTAACATGTCTTTGAAAATGCATTTCCTACACTCCCACCTGGACTTCTCCTCAAACCTGTCAGCGATGAGCATGGTGAAAGATTTTATCACGATATATCAACCATGGGAAAGCGGTACCACGGAAGATATAGACCCAGTACGTTGGCCGACTACTGTTGGACACTTATAAGAGAAGCCCCTAGTACTAGTTATAAGCGAAAATCAGCTGCTAAAACATTTTAGGTAAGGTACTCTTCTCTTTTGTACGATTAAATATACCAAAAAGTAAGAAAATCTATCAATTTGTATTTGCATTTCCCTCGGAATTGGTGGGTGATAGAAATATTCTGTTTCCAAATTCTTAATCAACGTACAAAAGTACATTGGAAACACATAAATTAATTCGAAGGAGAAAATAAATTCTATCTTGTTATTCAGTGTAATGAATGAGGAAGAAGGGTTAGATTTTTTAATGTAAAGAGAAAAATTAAGTTAGATGGAGTATACTCATATATTTCAAAACATACGAAATAAGTACCAGCAAAATTAAACATAGAAGAGTTTGAGACAGTTTTACATGAAATTTATGAATATAATATAACAAAATATGTTTAAAAATCTTTCTTTGCATTCACCTCCACAAAATGATTTAGTTTTTTTCATGGAGTTGCTAGAAATAGAAAAAAAAAAATATATATATATATATATATATAAGAAAATATTTCCTTACTTTTGTTTCTTCTAAATCTTGAAGAATATAATATACGAGTATATCTTAATAACATCCACAGGAAAAGTAAAGACACAGCACTCTGAGGGTTGTTTTAATATAATTCATTCAATATGATATATAATATAATAATAATATATGGGATGACAAGTAATTCATGGATACATTTGTTTTGTTCATAAATTGTTTTATTTGGACATTAAAAATTCAAGATACCAGACATTTGAAAGAACACAATGTGGAAATATTGGTGGCACTCAGATGTCTTAATTTTTTGAAAATGGCTGATGTCAGGTAACCTCTCTTAAAACGTATGCATTCACGGCAGCGGAAAAAAAAATTGTCCATAACTTGCTGAAGTGTTTCAGGAGAAATGCGGCTTATTTCATCTCTGATGTTGTTTTTCAGTTCAGGTAATATTCTTAGTCTAGTCACATACACTTGGACTATAAGTAGCCCCACAAAAGAAAATCTGGAGATGTAAGTCAGGTAATCGGGGTGGCCATGGAATGTTCCCAGATTTTGAAACAACACGATTTGGAAATGTCTCTTGCAACAATTGCCTTGTTTCATTGCTTGTGTGGCAAGTTAAACCATCCTGTTGGAAGAAAATTTCATTGAAGTCTGGGTTACAGTAACGTAATTCAGGAATGAAAAATTCTCTCAGCATTTCACGGTGTCGATCACCATTCACAGTCACAGTTCCCCCTCCCCCCATTCATTCTCAAAGAAATATGGGCCTATTATCCAACATTTGGAGATGGCACACCACACTATCACTTTCTGGCTGTTTAAAGGTTTTTCGTGGATTTCATGAAGATTTGTGTTGGCCCATATTGGACAGTTTTGTTTGTTGGCATACCACGATAAGTGAAAATGTGCTTCATCTGTCATTATAAACTTTTCGCCAAAATTTGGGTTGCCTAGCAAAAGTCCTATGATAGTGTTACACATTGCCAGTAGGCTTTGTTTGTCTGCCGGTTTCAACTGTTGTGTTACTTGCATTTTGTAGGAATTACAAACTAAGATCCTTCTGCACAATTGTAGGCACAGTTTTCCTGTTAATGTCTAGCTGTAGAAAATGCCTTATCACCGACTTCTTTGGGCTCTGTTGGACTGCTTCTCTCACTCTTTTCAGTTGTTTCTTCAGTTTTTTATGCTTTCCTTACCCCTCACCTTTTACCATCTGCTACACTGACAGTTGTCCTATGGGCTTTAACATACCGCAATACTGAATTCCTTGTGGGTCATGTCCTCAAACCGAACTTTTCCCGAAACTGTCTTTGAGCAATTGTTATAGAGTAGTTATTCGCAAAATAAAGCTCCACAATGGCGGCCCTGTGCTCCACGCTCCATTTGTCCATTTTCAGTTGTGATGGTGCAGTTCAACTTTCCAAAGCTTAGTACTCAAAATCACCTGGAACAAACAAAAAGATAGTTAATATAAAGAATTGTTTATGATTAAAATGTGCCCATGGATTACAGTGGTCCGCGTCATTTTTGAGGTCAAGGTTTTTTTAGTTGTTCTTTTATAAGTTTTGCATGCTGAATCAAAAAATGTAACTCATTTTGCTCAATCAAGTCAGGTTTTTATGCTATCTCAATTTTAAAAAATTAGATAATCGTTATGAAATGAGCAAGTTTATTTTCTTAAAACAGACTTACATTTTAGCCAAGTGTTAGCCAAGCTCTATATAATAAACAAACACAACTTATTTCTAATTACGATTGTCATTACTGTTTTTCAGCATGAATAGAATGTGCAAGAATGAACCAAACAGGTTCTGCTACATCTGTGGTAAAGTCACTATGTCAGACCGGCAGTCAAACATCACACATTTTGTGAGGAAAAGCTATCACGCCTACTTTGGAGTTAAACTTGGTGACCAGGACAAAACCTTTGCCCCTCACATATGCTGCAAAACGTGCGTTGAAAGTCTGCGGCGCTGGAGCCACAAGAAGGTAGAGTGTCTACCTTTTGGTGTCCCAATGGCGTGGAGGGAAGGAAGAGATCATACTACTGACTGTTATTTCTGTATGACAAACCTACAAGGTAAGTTAGCATGAATTTAGTATGAATTTCATTTTATACTTAAAAAAATATGCCTGACAATATATGAGATATGTCTTTATCTTATCTTTATCTGTCTTTATCTGTTTCCTTTTAGGCATAAATCGAAAAAACAAGCAACACGTAAAGTATCCAGACGTGCCATCTGTCATAAAGCCAGTGCCTCATGGACCAGAAATTCCAATTCCAACACCGCCCGACAACTTTGATTCGTCGTCCGACTCAGATGAAGAAATGGATGACGGTGACATATCTGGTACATACCAACCTACTGCCGAGACAAGTCAACCCAAACTCTTGGGATGTGAACATGCTCGCGGACTACTGCTGGTGCCTCAAGAGAGACGTTCCAGCTGTGGAACACAGACGAAAGTCTTTCAGAAAGCCCTTTCGTCCACATTAACTGTACTCGTGTACCATTTTTTATATACTTTGTACATTTTCTGTCAATTTAAGTCCGTTTTAAAAAAAATAAACTTGCTAATTTCATAACGCTTATTTTCGAATTATCTATTTTTTTTAAATTGAGATAGCATAAAAACCTGACCTTATTGAGCAAAATGAGTTACATTTTTTAATTCAGCATGCAAAAATTATAAAAGAACAACTAAAAAACCTTGACCTCAGGAAAAAAATTTCAAACGCAGACCTGTGTTATTTTAACTGGTCAACAAAGGTTTTGTCTCTTCAGTAAGAATGAATTTGCTTTGTTAATTTGACCGTGCTGAGTACAGTGATATACTCAGAAATTTCCTATCACGTATAATTATTGAGTTATACATAAAAATACTTTTACCTACTTTTCATTTATAAGGCTCTATTATGCCATGTATAACTTATGACTTTCAGCAAAATTTATATTTTATTGACAATAAAACTTCAAATTAGTATTTCAAATAAAAAAACATGATTCACAGATTTACAGATTTTATTTTATCTTTTGTCTCTTATATAAAAATTATAATTTTTACTAAAAATTCTGTTCATTTCAAAAATATGCTTAAAAGTTTTCAATAACATCTAGATTTTCAGACAGATCACGTGATGTTACAATTAAAAAAGTTGAATTGTATTACAGAAATGTTTTTCTGGAACGAAACTACAATTGAAACTTTCATGTAACAAATACAACAATTTCTGAAAATGTTCAAGAAAGAAGAATGTTATTTTGTTGGAGAAAAATGTGTGCTCCTCAATTTTATTTTGTATTCAATTTCACTTTCTCGTAGTCTCTTATCATTCCCGGATTCCATCTGACCTGATACCATTGTTTCATTATAGAAATATCATGATGGAAGCGCTCGTCATGTTCAGCACCCACATTCTCAGGAATAAAGAAAGTCTAATATTTTTTTATGCAGGAAGGAGGAACCAAGGCAAATGTCCGCCAAAACGACCCTCCACAGAGGAAGAAGAGAGCTAAAATCAAAGTTCAAGGTCATCGAGATACCTCGACACTCTGCGTTTGAAAGACTGGACGTCATAGACAGGGGGAAAGATGGATTGAGGAAGATTGTTCCAGAGTTCACTGGTTGAGTAGATCAAAGATTGGGAATACTGATTAACCCTTGCATTAGAGAGTTGTACAGAAAAGGACTGAGACTGTGTCGAAAGTCGGTACTGGGTACTCTTCTTAAAGGAGGAGGCATGCAGTTAGAGAATTCAGGAGAGCAGTGAACGTTATAATAGCGATACTAAAGAGAGAATGAGGCAACATTTCCCCGAACAAAGAGGGATTGAAGACAGTCAGTAACAGGCGGAGAATTGATGAGACGAAAAGCCTTTGATTCTACCCTGTCAAGTAGAGCTATGTGGGTTGAGCCACCCCACATATGAGAAGCATACTCCATACAGGGGCGGACAAGGCCCCTGTACAGAAACAGCAACTGAGCGGGGATGAAGAAACTGCGGAGCCGGTGCAGCATATCTAACCTCTTAGAAGCTGTTCAAGAGAGTATATGTGATCTTTCGAGGAAAGATCACGAGAAAAACACACAAGAATGTTAAGAGAAGAGCAGCATTGAGTTGTGTATTATTGATGATAAGGGAATAGTCGTATGGAAGATTGTGACGAGTAGACGGATGGAGGAACTGAAGGTTTGAGGCATTGAAAGCTACACCATTTCCCCTGTCCAAATCAGAGATCAAAGGTCAGGTGCACCACAGCCGTCCCGCGTGAATCATGGAGTGACTATTGAGAGGGACGCTTTGTGAAGCGGGTGGAGAAGTGAAGGGTGGAATCATCAGCATGGGAGTGGATAGGACAGGAAGTACGACTTAATAGATCATCTATTGTAATATTTGGACGGTCGAGCTGCGAAATTTGTTACTTATGGCCGGCCAAACCACTGGCCAGATTTAGATGAGACTTGAGGGATAATGGGTAACTGAGGTCAGGGAAGAAAATAAGCTATGTAGCGTCGGCCTCCGAGGTCATCTGAGGCTGATGGATGCCGTTTTTGCCGTTTCCCGGCTTAGGAGGCCAAATTTGGACTTGCTTATGAAATCAAAAGTTGTAGGAAATGGCCGATTTATGGGGTTCGGATGGATCAGATGACCTCCACGAGGTTACTTGAGGCCGTTTGGTGCTGATTTTATGGTACAGTCCTGTCTGTCCGTCTGTAGACACCATGTATAATTAATCTATACTATCAAGTGATTCTGAACATAGAAATAAATGCGCTTTGCTTTGTTTCAACTTTTTACTTTAGCTCGTGCTTTTCACTCTATGCATTTACGATACAGCAAACAAAATTATAATTTTTTTTTTATTAGACAAAATTTTGAATTTTTTAAAATCTACAGTATATATATACTTTCTGTCTGTCTGTCTGTCCCACCCACCCTAAAACACCAAAACGTTTCCTGGAGAGAAAAAATTATACTGTTCAACAATGATTTTGTCTTAGGAAACGTTTTATGTCAATATTATAGTTTTAACGCTGATTACAAAAATGGTCTTATTATTTTCATATCACGTACAGTTTTTGATAAATTTCCATTTTTTTATTTTCGAAAAAATATTCAATTTTTGTAGTGAAAGCTGTTCATTTATTTTATTATCTCGCAACTCTGACCACATGTGATGTTTGTTTTATTATGTCGTGTGTATTACTAATATAGTATGTGTAATGTAAATATTTTTTATATTTTGTATAATATTTAATTAATTATATCCAATATACATTATACAATATTATACATATTATACATATTGTATACAATATACAATAATTGTATAATACAGAGACGTCAACCTTGAAGTAGGAAAATCCGTGAGCTTTCTCATTCTCCCCCCATTTTATTATTAGTATCATTATTATTATTATTATTGTAATAATTATTATTATAATTATTATAATTATCATAATTATCATTATTATTATTATTATAATAATAATAATATTATTATTATTATTATTATTATTATTATTAGACTTAAAGTCCATGCGTTTCACAGAAAATCGGTGAGAGTCGAGATGTCTGATAATATTTTTTAAGATTTCATGGAAACTATGCGTGATACGCCAAAATGAATAACATTTTCGGAATCAGCAGCGTCGACTTCATGTAGATCAGCTTTGTTTGTTGCTGAGACAGAATAAAAGTAAAAATTTGCTGTCCGGTGTTATTAGGTAAAAGTTGCTTAAAATTAATCGAAACCTACGATAAAATTATTGAATGCCCGGCAGGAACGTAGCGAAAGGGGGGCGACGGAGGCGGTCGCCTCCCCCTTGGAAAGTCCAGGAAGAAAATCTGCGGTAAGTACAACCAATGTTCACCGCCAAACTATAACATTTAACAATTTGGTATCTAAAGGGTGTCCCAGAAGTCTTGTAGGGGTTTTATTTGGCTATAACTTTTCTCTTTTTTTATTAATTTATTTATTTTTATTTTTTAATTAAAGTACCCTTGCTGCGATTAATGAAAATGGAATCCTGGACAGTGCAACAAAGAGTGGCTATTGTGGAACTTTATTTGACAAACAACCCTTCCATCGTTGCTGCTCAAAGAGCGTTTAGATTAAAATTCAACACACGTTCTGCTCTTTATGATCGAGCTATTCGACGGTACGTCACTAAATTTCGTATGGAAAAGGGTCAGGGAGACGAACCACGGACTGGACGACCTTGGACGAGCCAAAGTCCAACTCGGGTTGAGATGGTTCGTGAAAGCGTTCAGGAAAGTCCACATCAGTCCGACGAAGCAGTCAGGAATTAAACATTTAAAGAAGTTCCTTACATCAAATTTTAAGAGAGGATATCAATCTTTATACGTACAAAATTCAAATTGCTCAAGAAATCAAACCACAAGATCATCAGAGTCGGATAACGTACGCTAATGCGATTTTAGATTTACGCAATGAAAATAAAGATTTTCACCAGATATTAAATTTGTAAATTAAAATCGCAATAAACATATTTTCAAGTGTTACAAACCTTTTTTTATTTGATCCCCAAACAAAAAAATTATAGCCAAATAAAACCCCTCCAAGACTTCTGGGACACCCTCGATTTTGATTTAGTAAAGTAATTGCGTATTTGATAAAGTACAGTACATATTTTTTGTCAAGTAGCCCCGAAATTATTTTTCTAAAACTTTTTATATGTTAAACAGATGTGCGTTTCTTCTGTTTCAACTGATCTAGCAATATCTGTATCCGTTTGACTTGCCTGATACGTGAGAGTTTCATTTGGATCTCTTCTAGTGATTTCGTTATTCATAGATATGTTATACTGTTAAATGTTTATACACTAATTGTATGCATGAAATCAATAAATTTGCGAATAAAATAGTTACTTTCTTTGTTAAATATGAAAACTATAGGATCAATACATGATTTCAAATTTCAGAAAATACAAGTAATTACATTATAATATAGCTTAGATTGCACCAATGTGACTGCACTATCCAAACTTTTGTTGGAAAGGGTACATATTTCATGTAGATGGCTGTATAGTGACTGCTCAAAAATGGTAGTTGCACTGACATTTTCAGACAGTTTTTACACAAAATAAGCTTAATGCGCTGGCTTACGCGGCTTCGCCCCGAACTCCGATGGGAGAGCCTCCAGCTCTTCCCCAGACCCCCTAACTGTATGGGTTCTCCCGATTCACCACGGAGCCTGACGAACGTAGCTCAAGTTCGCCCTCCCCTCTTTGGACATTCCTGGCTACGTCCCTGATGCCCGGTTAGGTCAACTGTACGCTCTTGACGATTGGTTAGGTTAAGTCGTGATATTTCCGTTAAAACTAACGAAAATATCACGACTTAACGTAACCAATCGTCAAGGACGTACAATTAACCTAAATGGGTATTCAGTTAACCTAACCGGGCCCTCAGTTGACCTAACGGGCATTCAATTACCTAACCTGTTGGTTAATTTTACATTCACGTCTCATTCTAAAGTTGCTTAAAATTAATCGAAACCTATGGTAAAATTATTGAAGGCCAGGTTAATTGAGTAGTACGGCGGGATATTTTTGCTACCCTCACGAAGGGCGGGTTCTCTGCTAGTTGCTAAATAAGAGGAAGAGAGTGGGTGACGGGAGAGAACCTTCATGAACACCACTATTAATAGCCTTAAAAGAAGAACAGTGGCCATCTGCAACTGCAGCTAGTTCGACCAGAAAGGAAATCAGAGATGAAGGCAATTTCGAAATTGATGATTTGTGCCAGACTCTATGAAAATCTTTGTAATGCCTAGCACAAGAACAAAAATTCCACTGAAATCACAAAAAGAGGAGAATCAAGAGTCAGAGAGATATGCAAGATGATCACCAGTAGAGCGTCCCTTGCGGAACCCATACTGACGAGCTGAAAGAAGATGGTGAGAAGAGAGATGTTCAAGAATTTTCCTATTAAGGATAAATTCAGAAATTTTAGAAAAGCAAGAAATCAAAGCAATTGAACAATAGTTGGAGGGTTGAGGGCGGTCACCCTGCTTTGCGACAGGCTGAATGAAAGCGAACTTCCAGCAGGAAGGAAAAGTACCGGATAAAGGACAAAGGTGAAAGAGTTTGCCGATGTAGCGTGTCACCACCGAAGAAGAGTTCTTGAGAACAACAGGAGGGACTCCATCAGGACCGTACGCCTTCCTAGAGTTGAGCCCAGATTGGGCAAAATAAACATCTTTGGAAGAGATTCTAATTTCAGACATACTGTAATTAAGTCAGAGGTGCGAGGTGATGGAGCAACAGGGTTGAGTTGGAGACAAATGTTTGAGCGAAGAGTTCAGCTTTATCAGAAGAAGAGACGGCAACTGAGCCGCCAGAATGGAAAAAGGAAGGAAAGAAGAAGAAGTAAAGTTATTGGAGAGGTTCTTGGCTTGGCGTCAGAAAGAGCGAGAACAATTAGAATTAGATAGGTTTTAACATTTTTGTTTGATGAAAGAATTTTTGGCGAGTCGAAGAACAGATTTTGCACGATTCCGAGCAGAAATATGAGTCAGGAGTTGGATAGCGACGGTACCTCTCTGTTGCTGATAATATTAGAACAAACAAAGTTAAACCAAGGGTTTTTTGCATTAGGTGAAGGAATAGAATATGAAATGTACTCCTACATGCCCGAGCGAATCACCTCCGTGATGCCCTCAGCGCACTGGGAGGGGCCTCGGCCATGGAGGTAGTAATCATAACATGGGAAATCAGAAAAGTATTGCCTAAGGCCTCCCAAGCAGCGTCGATGAGGTATCAATGGTGCCTCCTCTTGGTAAGACAGGAAACAGAGATGACATTGAGGTCAGAGGAGCCAAACGGAGAGACAAGTTTGACAGAGTAAGGAGGATAAGAGGTGAGAAATAAATTCAGAATATTAGGCCTATCTCCAAGGCGGTCGGGGATACGAGAAAGATGTTGTACAATCTGCTCTAGGCCATTCAGGAGAGAAAAGTTGTAAGCTAGTTCACCAGAGATATCAGTGAAGTGGGAAGAAAGCCAGAAGTGGTGGTGAGCATTAAAATCTCCTAAAATGGAGATTTCAGAGAATGGAGAATGGGATAGAATGTATTCCATTTTAGAAGTGAGATTGTCAAAGAGTTTTGGATAGTCAGTAGAATTAGATGAGCGCAGATGTATTTAGTTTGAGACTGGCATGCAAGTCTTAGCCAGAGGTTATATAATTCGTAGGATTGAAGTTCGGGAACACGAGAGCAAGTTAGGTTATTGCGCACATATACGCAACAGCAACCTCTGGAATGAATTTGAGGATGGAGAAAGTAGGAGGGTACAGAAAAGGAGTTGCTATCAGTCGTCCCAAACACCTCAGCTTCAGTGAGGAAGAGAAGGTGAGGTTTGAAGGAGGACAGGTGGTTTTCATTTGAATGAAAATTTGAGAAAAGGACACGAATGTTGCAGAAATTCATGGAAAATGAATCAGACAGAGGCACAGGAAATCTCGACTATGCAATAGAAGAAACAGCCCGCCGCCCGAGTCTGCGTTCCCTATATCGGCAACGGGGAAGCCAGAAGTGGGGACATTTATGTTCTCCCATGGGAACTCCAAAGCTCTTTAAGTCGATGACTTTTTTTTTAATTTTGAAAATATTTTGTTGTGTGAAAGATGCATGTATGCATGTAAATGGGGATTTCACTACTCCCTGACCCCTGCTTAACGCCCCACCCGGAGTACTTCCCTGGTCGATTGGTGTCTACAATCTCCTCCTCAATGAGAGTGTAAGAAATGGATCTTTAGCAAATTTCAACAGCCCATGTTTTTGTAGTTATCCATAAGTTTTGACACTAATGCCTCATAGTTCTCTGCCTTTCTGTTTCCCATGGATACTTTTACAACTGCCTTCAGTGATTACTACGCAGCTAATTCAATATCAGACAACTTCTTGTCAATCTCATGACTCTCGTCCAACAAGAATCCCTTCTTTCAGCTTGGGACCACTGATTTTCGGGAACTTAGCTTTAACCTCCTATACTTGATGGCATTGAGAAAGATAGCCATATTTTTATTAGTCTCTTTCACACTAACAGGATGACCTAATGGAATCGAAGGCTTCCCATTTCTATTACGCAAAAGAACTGCCTTTAGACTTAGTTTAGAAGTATCTATAAACAGACGTTATTCTTTAGGGTTATGCTCATAATCTAATTCATGCATATAGCCATTGACAATTGTGCACACACAAATAGAATCTTGCATTTCAAAGTAGGTTAACAATACTGTGTTGCGGTTCCTGAATACATAAATTTTGGTACCTTCTGCCAGTAAATTCTACTGTTGTAACTTTGAGCCAAGAAGTTCAGTTTGTTCAGTTTGTTAAGTCACAACCAGATCATTCAGCTCTTGTTGATTTATTAAGTGTGGTTTTCTGTCTTCTTTCTCTGGAGCCTTGTTAGTGCCATGTGAGGCTGAGTGTGTGTCTTCATCAGCTGTTGGTATATCTCCATCATACTGATGTTCTTCCCAAGTTTGTGATGGCGTTGGAATTGGCAAGTCCTCCTCATGAGGAACTGGCTTAATAGCAGAAAGCACACTAGCGTACTGGATATTATGTTTGTTGTTAGAAAAGAATCCAGTAATTTTCATACGACAAAAGTAGCAGTCGCTGCTGTGATCCTTTGGCTCTCTCCACACCGCCGTGATAGCAAAAGACACTGAATTGCACTTTCCTCTTAGCCATAGCCTGAGATTCGTTGCAAATGGAATGTAACATAGTTGAGAAGTTCAACTTTTGTCTTGATCTCCAATTTTGCAATTGAAATAAAGATAATAGGCATTCTTTATAAATGGGCACTGGGCACTCAACATGGTCCACCTCAACATGGATACCTACTTTTATCGAATAGAGAAATAAAAAGTTAAAATTTGTTGACCAGTGTTATTTGCTGAATATAATTATTAAAAATTTCGTTATGATATTCTAAAACAACTTTAAGAGGTTAGGTGGGCTGTACCGGCTCCGCAATTTCTTCACCCCTACTCAGTTGCTGTCTCTGTACAGGGATTTTCTCCGCCCCTGTATGTAGTAAACTTCTCATGTGTTGGGTAGATCGGGTAGAGCGGGTGGAATCAAAGGCCTTTCGTCTCATCAATTTCCCGCCCCTTACCGACTGTTTACAATCCGCCTCATACTGACTGTGTTCAATCCCTCGCACTTCCCCGCAGTTTTGCCCCACCCTTTCTCTACTATCGCTATTATGCTCCTCCTTTAAGGAAAGCACGCAGTACCAGACTTTCGTCACATACTCACTCCTTTTCTGTTCAACTTTCAACGCAAAAGTTATCGGTATTTTCAATCTTTCATCTACTCAACCGGTCAAATCTGGAATCTTCGTCAGTCCATCTTTCCCTCTGTCTATGATCTCCACTCTTTCAAACGCAGAGTGTCCACGCATCTCCTAAATCCTGGACTTTGATTTTGGCTCGCTTCCTCTATGGGGTGTCATTTTAGCTGGTATTCGCCCTTGGACCCGCCTTCCTGCATAAAAAAAAGTTAATTCGCACTAAGTTATTACAGCTAATTACAGTTTCATTAAATTGCAGTCAATTAGTCAATTACAGTTTTATCAAATTGTTAATAACATATTTGATATTTAAATAATATACCCAATTTATATAATGTAGGAGAGTTATCCGTTGTCCCATAATTTAAAGGCAATGACAATTTATAAATAACTATAGTGACTATTTTTCTAGGATTTAATTTGGTCGAATACTATTATTAATTAATTGTCTATCGTTAGTCAGGGACGTATAAGGAAGGCTGGATTAGGAGCACAACACATAAAGAACATAGACAACATACATACAATATAACATATAATAATGTTATGAATATTAAGCAAAGCAAGAGAGGTTTCAAACTAAGTCAGAAGCTTGCTTTTGAGACGTCATCGGAATTCGAACACTTGCGTCTACAACAACGAGAATCTTGCGAGATGTAACAGCCCAACATCTTTAAAAGAACTGGCCGGCGATGCAATAGTCATGCGCATGAACGTAATTATATGTAAGGACATTTACAATTTATATAATAGTCGTGAACAAACAGGCATGTACGTAAACAAAAATATACGTCGGTGAGAGCGTTGTGTACGTAAACTGGATGAATACAAGTAGACATGGACTGATAGGTTAATAAGGCATTGGTAAGTAAAACGAGTGATGTACGGGGTTCCAATAAACCTTAGGCCCCCCGCCCATGGCCTAAACCACTAGAGGTACAGTAAAACTAAACATACCTTACAAAAGAGAATTCAATCCTGCATTTAATGAGAAACAATTAAAACTTGGTGTTCCCGCCATTGGCTTCCAAGACAGCCTGAATTCGCTTTGGGTAGCTTGCCAAAAGTGACGTGAATAGATCTTGATCTTTACGCAAATTTTCTAAAACAGTTTCACTGTGTTGTGTCATTGTATCCTTCGAAAATAGATTTGCTGCAGGTTCTTGAAACAAGAGACATTCAACATTCAATCTTGTCCTTTATAACTGATCCAATGTGTTCACAGGCGTTCAGGTCAGGAGAATTTCCTGGCCATTCTTCATTTCCAAAGAAATCGATCTCATGGTTCCGCAACAACTGTTGAGTGGCTAATGCCTTAAAGCAGGGGGCCTTATCGTGCAGAAGTGTGACCTGATCGACATCCATAACATTGTTTGGGTTTCTTAGAAAAGGAATGACATGCTGGGATAGAATAATATCACGAAAATACTGTCCATCCCAACTCTGACCATTGGCTTCAGCACCCACATGAGCTTCTTTGCAATGAACAAAACAAACACACCAACACAGTCTGGACTTTTTAATAATTCGCGATAATGTTCATTGTCATCGATTTCATCTGGTGTTGTGGCTCACACTCGATCATTTTGGTAGTTAGGCCGACGTGTTACGTAAACAAAAAATTCATCGGAGACAGCTAAATGCATGAAATCATCCACATCCCAATCTTCAAGATAATGGGCAAACCACATTCTGTCATCGATGTTAAGTTTTTCTTGGCTTTGGAAGTTCATGCCAAGGTTTTAAACCTTGCCTATGACGGTACAGTCGAATGATCTCACCACTTCGATCTCTCTAGAAAGTTTAGCACAGCTGTTTTTCCGCTTACGCGTACAGCTTTCAATGATGTCCTTTGTTTCCTGAGAGAGTGGTAAATTTGGGAAGCCCAGATTTGGTTGTATCCATTTCACATTCATTCAAAGTTTTATTCCAATTTCTTTTGACGAAGTCCTCAATTCTTCGCAATTTTTTGGCAACCCATGAACGTGTTATAATGGTGGCTCCAGCATCACGAGCTTCCCGAAATGATATTGCTCGTATGCGATCTATCACACGTTGCCTCTCCGAATCACCACTTAATTGAGAAGCCATTATATTATCACTTTATCAGCTAGAGATACCTGCAATAAATAAAGAATTTTATATATTTTTATAATCACTAAAAACTATTTCGATATAAGTAGGCTGACCATATTTCCTTGAGACAAAAACGGGACATTGGGATGGCAAAAAAGGGACGAGGGTTATGTAATATTCTGTATTCATGAAAAAGTAAGTACATAAATCGGGACAAAATTGACATTTTTATTAAAACGACGGGACGGCCAGGAAATATAAAACAAACGGTACTGTCCCGTTCAAAACGGTACGTATGGTCAGCCTAGATATAAGTAAACATGTAAGCTGCAAATGGGGGGGCTAAGGTTTTTTGGAACCCCTTAGATAACGGACTAAATAAATTAATAAATAATTCAGGAATACTGGAAACTAATTTAAAGAGTAATTTATGTTGTGGCTAAAATTAACTAGTAACGGTAAAGAGATAGGCACTAATTTAACATTAATCTATTCAAGAATGAACATGAGCGTGTGAATGACCATGGCCGACAACATTTATACTGTATACTGTATAACATTAGATAGGACACAACATATAAATAATGACTTATATAGTATAAATTATGGGGACGTTATTGTACACTGAATACTAAAGATGTCAATATAAAATCTAGTATTTAAGGTATGACAAATGCGAGAGGAATCAATTTATTTTATGACTAGGACGGTCAAAAGTCAATAAAGTCAAATTGTTTCCTATGGGGCACTTTTCGCTGAAACGACTGAAAATGCAATAAAAACACCTGTAGGGGGTATATTACCAAAGTTAATAGGTCAACCAAAAGTCAACTTTTACCTGTTAGGTCAAAAAATAGCAATGAGGTAAATAAAGTCAATTTTTTGGAATAAATAATTAAAATAACAAAATTGGCATCTTTTTGGTTAACTGGCAACTTCGCTGCTCGTATTTGTCTTATTCAGTTATGTCCGTTCTGGTTTTGGATGTGGTTGTGTTGTATGTATTGTGGTTACTGGTTACCATTTTTGATTTGTGATTTCACTGATTTCGATTTCTTTTGATTTCAGATATTTAAAATGCCAAAAGTTGCAGTTAGTTCTATTGCTAAAGTGCGCGCTATAATTGCAAAATATCCTAATGAATTCATTTGTTCAGGAAAAAATGAGCTATACTGTCAGATTTGTTGTGTTGTGGTCAAGCATGACAAATCCTTTTTTGTGGATAAACATCGCTCTACCCAAAAGCACCAGCGTGGTATAGACCAAAATGTGGGAAATGAAAAGACGCAAACCCTTTTAAAGTACAAGTCTTCAGATTTTTCGGAAAAACTTGTGACTACATTTCTGTCAGCCAACATACATACCTCTTCATAAGTTGAGCAACCCTCATATGAAACAATTGTTCTCTGAATTAGGTGTAGCAGTGCCTTGCGTGTCAACTTGCAGATCAATAGCAATGAAACAGGCAGAAAGCGAGTTAAGTAGAATAAAACATTTGCTAGAGGGTAAATTAGTTTTCCTAATTGTTGATGAAAGTGAAGTAAGGGGCTCAAAATATTTGAACATACTTGCTGGATCTATTGATGTTCCCAAGAAAACAAATTTAATCAGGTGCGATGTTCTTCTTGGAAATGTTAATGCACGAACTGTCATACACAAGATTGACGATACTGTAAAAGAATTCGAGATACCAAGAGAAAATTTCTGTTTACTTCTGTCTGATGCAGCTCGTTACATGGTGTCAGCTGGAGCGACACTCAAGCAACTTTTTCCAAGACTTTTCCATGTAACGTGTCTTGCGCATCTGTTACATAATTGTGCGATGCAAATAAGAGCATTTTATAGTGATGTTGACACTTTAATTGCATGTGTCAAGGCTTCTACTCTTAAAAACAAAAGAAGGAAGGAATTGTTTGCTGAAATAGGAACTCCTCCAGAACCGATTGTAACACGTTGGGCAAGCTGGCTGAACGCTGCTTTTTATTATGCAGACAATTTTCGAAATGTGAAGACAATTGTGGAAAATTTTGAAGATGAAGGAATCATTGTTCAGAAGGCTAAAGAGAGTGTTGCTAATGAAAAACTGCCAAAGCAACTAATGTCAATCAAAATGAATTATAGTTTGATTGCTAGCTTAGTGACTAGGATGGAAGCATCTGATTGCACCATTAGAGAGGCATATGAAACCATTTCTTCTATCAACCTTGGCGAAGATATGTGTTCAGTCAAACAATACATTGAAACAAGACTCAAGACAAATGGTATTTGTGAAATAATTAACCTCAGTAGACCTGAAATCTCACCAACAGTTTATGGTCAGCTTTTGCAATGTCAACCAACAACTGCCGCTGTAGAGAGATCTTTCTCCATGCTTAATAAATTATTAAGTAAGGATCGCAATTTTTTGCCAGAAAATGTCGGCAAATACTTCATAATTTACCACAATCGGTCAACTGATGTAGAAGAGCACGAATAAGTAATTAAAGTATCGTTTTTATTATTGAAAGTAAAGGCAACTTTATAAGTCAATTTTTTCAATTCGTAAGGTCAACTTTCTTAATTTTTTCGGTCAACTTTTGACTGCCCTAAATTATGACGTCATAGTCCATCAAATTATACAATATACGTTAGTAGTATGATGGCATTTGGGGAGAGGAATTTGGGGCGCTTTGAAACTTGCCCTTGGAGGGCCCCTTTCCTTAAGTTCCACACCCCATTTATGGGACCTCACCGTCCTTAATGAGGGGCATTTGTGGGTTTGTCCCTTGAGGGGCCCTTACGGGGGCACCCTCCTGCTTGGGAAAAAAATAAAAAACAAAAAAATTAAAAATTAAAAAAATTAAAAAAATTAAATCCTCCTAGCCTCCTCGCGTTCCTCGCCTTCCTTTGGAAGACTGCATGTTCTTTCATGAGAGACGTTTAAAACAAAAACAAACAAATATTCGAGTACGAAAAAAAGGCACTTTTTACGCAGCGTTCCGCGCGTTCCGTCGCGTTCGTGGCCCCGTTAGGTTTAGCTGCAGGGGAGCAACATTCTCACACATCAAACTGATATTATATATATATATATATATATATATATATGACTTTACAGGTAAAAACTAAATAGCAGAGTCGCCTTATGACTACAGAGTTTGACACTCAATTTTGAACCTTATAGCCTCGAAGAATAGAAATGAACACTTAAAATAAATATTTGAAAAAAGTTTAAAAATCAGAAATAGATTCATACGAGAGTATGTATGGACCTCAAAACATTCAAGAAATTGCGTTGTATTCTCAAAGCGTATTATTATAATCATTATTAATACCACATTGCCTCTTCGAGTGTAGTTCTATCCACCGCTTTCGTATGTTAACTAATACGAACATCACAAAAAACAAAAGCAGGTTAAACACATTTGAAATAAAAAACAATTTCTTTGTTTAATGTCTGTATTATGAAAAATAAAATGAAGGTTTATCATTTTAATTTAAATAAATTAGTTTCTCTCTTCTTTTAATGGAAACTGATTTATTTTCATCCGATCTGAAGCTCAAACACATACACTTTTTATACATTCATAACACATAATTGTTTATTTACCTTTAAATATGTAGTTTCTGTTATTTACCTCGATATATAAATATCTTCTGGTTTGTGAACTAATAATTTTACTGCACATCAGATATTGTTATAAAATTGTGTGTGTTTAAAGAAATTTCTCTTTAAACGTTAAAGGCAATGTAATTTAAAAATTTTAATGATCTGCTATTTGTATGTAATATTTGCATATATGTTCTGATATGTAGACTATACATTTCGTGAATCAACAGACGCAAATAAGCCGAGATGATGTAGCCTTCCCCTCTCTCTATTGTGTATATATATAATAAGTATCGGGGTATTCTATCCAACAATAATTACAGGCTTACTGCTATCGCCTCTTGCTTCTCGAAACTAAAAGAGAAACTCTTGTTACACGTTTAAATGATTACTTATGAACATCTCCTAAATCCTAATGAGTTTGGTTTAAAAAGATCCCACTCAACTGATCTGTGTATGTATGTATGTATGTATGTATGTACTTAAGGAAATTACATTTAAATACACTGACAGTAATTCAACTATTTATAACTGTTTCCTAGATACAAGTGAGGCATATGATAGAATGAATCACAACATTATATTTACAAAAGTAGAAGACAGGGAAGCAGCTTCACTTAACCTCAACATTACTGTATTAGTTCTCATTAATTTTATATATTTCTATCCTTAGTATGTGATTTGTCATTGTATTATTAATATTTGTCATATGGAAAATGATTTGCCAATAAACTTATTCATTTTCAGTTTTATTTTAATATAAAACGGTGAAATAAATAAGCAAGTATGCCTTAAATTTCGATCTGGTACCACACAGTTAAAGAAAATGGTCAGTGAGTTTTACCTCTGGTATTTGTGTGGCACGTCTTCTAGCCAGTGTCTCTCTCCTTAACTCACACTCATGATTTTTCCGAATTATCAACCCTCAACTGTAAAATACTTGGTCAAGAGCTCACAACTTTAATACAATTACATTTTACATCATCGGTAAAGATTAATTTATTTAACCTCGAATTAGCTAAACAATAATCAACTTTTGGGTCGAAACAAAGAAACTTACAAGTTATCTTTCCATTCCACCATTGTGGCCCTAATTCTATTCGCAGATTCTGATGAAACGAGGTGTTTTTTATACTTTCACCTTCTATCCCACACGTATATTGTATAGTTCAATTAGAACATCCTTTAGCGAAAAAGGATTATGGTGATTTGTACACCAAACTATTTTACACCGAACGCTTTCTAACATCTACATACTCACAGAAATGAGGCTGCATATGTAAATGATGTACATTATACGAATTTATAAGTTTGGTTAATTCCTCAATGCTTTTGTAGCACAAATTCCTATCTGTATTACCTAAAAATTAATTAGCTAGTTACCAGCTAGTGATTAAAATAATGTAATGTGCAAATATTTAGATGGGAAACCACACCCTCAGACTACTCACACACATAGACACACACACACACACACACATATATATATATATATATATATATATATATATATATGTTATGATGTATATATGCAGTATACTTAAATAAATACATGCATATTGTAGATAAACATGTAAATATAAAATATGCATAATATAAAGATTTTATACAAAATAAAAGACTAACAATAAATCTCGCATTATGAAGCAAACTGAGGAATGTTATCTCGATCTCAAAGGGTTTTAAACTTCAATTCCTTCAAAAACTGTGGGTGATAAGAAAAAAAGTGTTTTCATTTTTGGAATCAGCGTAAAAAAGAACATAAGAATCACTCACATATATCAAATGGAGAAAAACTTTGTTAAACAATGTTATGATTTGCTGTATATGTGCATTTGTACATAGGGACCAGACCATAGTTCATGTGACAAATATTAATAATACGAACGAACTGACAGCTCAAATACTAAGGATAGAAATAGAGTTAATAGGAAATCGCACAGTAATGTCGGATATAAGTGGAGCTACAGTCAGACGCCTTTATATCATGAATTGCATCGCTTTCGAAGACGTATATATATATATATATATATATATATATATATATACACGAGAATAATTCAATAAGTATCCGCACTTTTTATTTTCACAATTTTATTTTCACATCTGATAGATTATAAACACATCACTTCTCAACATACTCTCCCTGTTTCTCAATACACTTAGTCCAGCGATCTACAAGCTTCCTAATGCATCACAAAAAATGTGTTTTGACTGTGTGCGTAGCCAGTCATGCACCGCCTCCTCAGGTCATCATCGCCTTGGAATCGCTGACCTCTCAAAGCGTCTTTTGTGGTCCAAACAGGTAAAAATCCGAAGGTGCCAGGTCTGGACTGTAGGTTGATGGTCGAGAACTTCAAATTTAAGTTCTTGAAGGCATTTTCTAGTCTGTGCAGCAGTTGAGGTCGCGCATTGTCGCGTAACAGAATAACACCTTCCGACAATCTCCCTCTCCGTTTTGTGCGAATTGCTTGCTTTAACTCATTCCGAAACATGTCAGAATA
>JAJOZX010013215.1:0-35000 GCA_023014485.1 Bathynomus jamesi
ATTTAATATGTACATCGGAACCTTCCTGTCCTCTAGTTTTGTAAATAAAATATTGTGGTTCACCCTATCATATGCCTTACTTATATCTAGGAAACAGTTATAAATAGTTGAATTACTGTCAATGTATTTAGATATTGTTTCTTTAAGTACATAGATACACAGGTCAGTTGAGTGGGACCTTTTAAAGCCAAACTGATTAGATGTCCATAGGAAATCATTTAATCGGAGTAACAAGAGTTTTTTAGTAGTTTCGAGAAGCAGGAAGCGACAGCAATAGGCCTGTAATTATTGCTGGACAGAATGGCTGACAGGAGCAATGGTATTTGCAGACATACTAAGTCATTTGCATATTTTAAGTGCTCATTCGATAAGTCATCTATCCCTGACGCAGAACCAGTCTTTAACTCTTTAATTAACCTCTTTACTTCAGAAAATGATATCAAAGTATTTTCCCTTGTCCCTCTCACAATCGTTTCGCTGCAATCTATCTTAAAATTATCCCTACTCACACTATTAAGAATGTTAGAATAGTGGTTTTCCACATCTTTGTAATTTCATCCTCCCCCGACACCCCATCGATTGTCGGAGGGAGGACATTTTTGACACCCGTTTGATTCTTAACAAATTTCCAGAATTTGTTATTATCGTTATTTATGCGAGCTTCACAGGCTTTTGATGCTTGAATAGACTCTTCTTGTTTACATCGCCTTATGGCCGCTTTATACTGACCCCTACTTCTACACATATTAATGTATACTGGTCCTAATCTGGGTCTACCATGAAAGCACCACAAATCATAGGCGTCTTTCGATTCCTTCTTCAGGGGAGCAATAAAATCATTCCATCCAGGAATAATCTTAGTATGATAGTTGTAAGATTTAATCAGGGGGCTTCCAGCTTCTCTTAACAGGGATATTATCTTACTATAATACCCATCTATGAGTTTACAGTGAGAATCAGTTGAGCAAGGATTATTACAGGCAAGATGCAAAATTTCTAAATTATTAAAAAGGTGACTTGTTCTGTCTTTGTATTCTATTCTCTACTGCATATTAACATTGGACCAATCGACGCGATTATTCTTACCTATTGAGTTCTTGTTAAGTCGTGTTGCGCATAAATTGGTAACGTTAATTAATATTTCTAGTGGTCTATGATCAGAAAGAAGGAAATCATGCAGAATATGAACTCTAACAATTCGATCCTTTAGATTATTACTAGTGAGACAATGATCAATCCACCTGGTGGTATCACTCATATCACTAATGTATGTAAAATTACCACTGGTTACCCCTAATACCTCTACATCACTTATACTTAAAGTGACCGACTCGCACATGTTACCCAATTCTACAAAGAATTCCGAGTTCACATGTGCGTTAAGGTCCCCTATTATTATATCGTGAGAATATTTGGGGTTATCTGATAATGACTTAATTTTGTACAGCAAATCAATGTATTCATCTAGATTATTGCCGTTGTTGTATGGTAAATAGCAGTTTACAATTAATGTGCAATCATTGTTCACTTGTATTTCAATGCCTAACAACCTTACATTATCGCTTGTTAAAAATTTTATATGTTTTGACAAATTTTTCCTTATTAAGAAAGCAACACCACCAAAAGGCCTACCGTACATTAATTCATCTGACAAGTCTACTGCTGATGACGCATGGTACATAAAGTCATCATGGATGGTAGAGAGGAATTTTAGCTGTTGTTTAGGTAGCCAGTGCTCCTGCAGGAGTATCAAATCTGCACTGTCGCAGATTTTATGAACATCTACAGTTGAATTCCTCACTGACCTTACATTATATGAGACTATTTTCAACAAGTTATTCGCCATGACTGATAGAAAATTTATTATTAGTAAGATTATTATTATTATACACAGTACAACTTTCAGGCATTACCGTTTGGGCGCCTATTATTATTATTATTATTATTATTATTATTATTATTATCATTATTATTATCATTGTTATTATTTTGCCTGTTATCAAATCTCCTGGAAAAGTGAATAAACTCCTTAACAATAATACCATCTGGCCATTGACTCATCTCATACGGGTTGAAATGCGCATTTACACCTTTAATTATTACTTTAAATGAGTTATAATACGGAGATTTCATGTTTAGTTTATTAACTATCAATATACTGTGTTCACCAATGACTTCTTCCATCATGTGTCGAATATCGCTTGCCTCGTTCGAGAGCTGAATTCGCGACACAAAGAGGGTGAGATTCCCTATCGGTGGCCTCGCCGCGGAGACCGATTGAGGAAACCTTCGGGAAGGGCGCCTGTTAACAGTGACCCACCCGTGCTCCTCCCTCGATCTCCCTGAGGCAGGGTTTGCCTGCCTGGGGATGGGTGGCACAACCTTTGGGGGACAGGAGACCCCTCCCTTACTCTGTGGCTTGGTGAGGGTTTGTTAGCGGTATTTATAACCCGACGGCCGCACGTGCCCCTCCTTCTTCGGTGGGATGGGGGAGGGGGGAACTGCGCACCGAGCGAGGCGTAATCGAACGCCTCTCCTCTGCAGTGGGAGGCAGGGAAGAGGGCAATGATGCCTCGTCTCTCGGCATTGGACCGTCCCTGTTCCTCATCGTGAAATCGGGAACAGGGGTCCTTTCCTGACCGGGAGGTGGGTTGACCGCTACCCCTGCATGCTGCTGATATACAGGTGTTCGAAAAGTCCCGGTACCCCCTACAAAATGTACATATTGTAATACCAATTTTATTTTTGTGTGATTAATTGTATTTACATGTGGTAGGTGTAATTTAAAAACAAGTCACTAGCAACAATTACTTTAATTACAGTAAATACAGTTACTAATCAAGAATATCTGTGTGCACCGTCATTTTCGTAACAAAGGATTATGCGCCTCCATGTGCACTGTGTAGTTTGAGAATCGACGCAGCATTGCTGGAGTGATTGCACCAAATGCATCTCGAACAGGGTGTTTCAGTTCCTCTGTTGTGCGGTAACGCACCCGGGATACGCTCTGCTTGACGAAACCCCGTAACGCATTGTCACATGAAGACAGATCTGGACTTCAGGGTGGCCACTCAAGAGGTGCAGGTAAATGTTGCGAGCCACGGCCGATCCATTTGTCTCTGAACACTTCATTGAGAATTCCCTCACATTAATGGCAAAATGAGCCGGAGCCCCGTACTGTTGAAACCACACCCGACCAAGCAGCACTAAACGTTCAAGTTCAGAAACAAATCAGTCGCGTAACATGTTGAGGTAGGCAGTTTGGTTGACAGGACCCTCAAAAAAATATAGACCGAACAAGTTCCTGACAGACACTGCAACCCATATCATCACGTGCGGTGGATGGTGTTCCAGTTCCTGAAAGAAGTGTGGATTTTCCTTGCTCCAGAAGTAAACATTTCTCATTTTGGCGCTATGGTAAATTGCATACTCGTCACAAAAAAAACACTGTTCCACGTGCAGAAATTGTTGGAAAAACGGTCAAAAACTGTTCACAGGCTTCATATCGTTTCTGCATATCTGTATCGCTTAATTCATTAACAAATGACGAGCGATATGGTTTCATGCCGAGATCTTTTGTCATGTGATCTCTCATTGTGGACATGGGAACTGCAAGTTCTTGTGATCGTTTCCGAAGTGATTTTTTCGGTGAACGAGCCGCCGTTGCAATCACACCTTCACATTGTTCTGCTCGCGTTGTTGGTCTTCCCGACCGTGGACCGTGGTCTGTCCTTGATGGAGCCAGTTTCAAACAGCTTTTTCTCCCAGCGTAATAATGTCTTCTTTGGTGGTGCAGCCTTTTTGAATCTTGTGTTGAAATCATTCTGGATATCATGCATCGTTTTGCCAGTATGTAACCTTTCATGAGACCATGTGCTCATCACTATCCTTTCCTCCAGAGGGTAAGTGGACTGGTCTGCCATTGTTCACACAACTCTAATACCTAGAAAAGAAAAAAATGTCAATGAATCACATATAAATTCAATTAATAACACAAAAACAAAATTGGTATTACAATATGTACATTTTATAGGGGGTGACGAGAGTTTTCGAACACCCTGTATATATACCTCCTCATTAACCTCGTTTAGGTTCCGTGTATTGGTCTCTCTTCACACGAAGGTCAAGCTGGTGGTCCCCTCTAGGCCTGGCTTGGTGGAGGAGCGAGTTGCTCTCTTGCGCTCGCCACCGCGCACACCCAGGTACACCCAGCTCATCTGGTACCGTCCTGAGCCAGGTATCTAGACTTCTCTTGAAGACTTCAACTTTGACTCCTGTAACGTTTCTGAGGTCCTTTGGAAGATGATTAAAAAGTCTTGGCCCCCTGACAACGAAGCCATTTTCCTTCAGTGTTGAAGAGGTCCCTTGTCGGGCCTTTAATGTGGGAACACTACACATCCTGCCTTTCCAATTTTCCAGCGTTGTTTGGATGGTAATTTGGTTTAGTTTGAGGTTTGGTACCAGTTTTTCGATCATTTTTCATATGTAGATTATAGTGTACCTCTCTCTTCTTCTTTCCAGTGAGTACAGATTTAGTTTACGTAGTCTTTCCCAGTAGTTGAGTTCTTTGCAACCATCAATCTTGGCTGTGAAATGTGTCTGCGTTTCTTCTAGTTTATTAATTTCTTCCTTTATATATGGGGACGTCCTGACTGAGCAGTATTCAAGTTTTGGTATGATCAGTGTTCTCAGCAGGGAAATCATTACTGTTTTGTCCCTCCTTTTGAACGTTCTTAGTACCTGTCCCGCGACTCTTTTTGCTTTGTTTATCGCTATCTGATTTTGTGTCTCGAATTTGGCATCATCGGTCATTATTACCCCCAAGTCGACCGCTTTCATGCTTCTCTGAATTTCCTGTCTATATTCCAAGCTGAAATTTCTCGGTGTTAAAGTCATATTGTTGTCTTCTGACCATTTGTATATTTTGTTCGTGGCCCTCTGCAAGGCCTCCACTTCATATATATATATATATATATATATATATATATATATATATATATATATATATATATATATATGAATAAAACCACGAAGGGAAAAGAAACACAAAGTGGTGCTCAAGCACTTTGTGTTTTGTGTTTCTTTTCCCTTCGTGGTTTTATTCATCATAAATATTTTTCACGTGTCACTTTCGTGAAATAATTTTCATATATATATATATATATATATATATATATATATATATATATATATATATATATATATATATATATATATATATATATATATATATATATATATAAAGGCACAAGGCGAGAATGTTTCATTCACAGCTTTGAATGGGATCCGGACTATGTAAAAGTCACTACATTTTCTGAGCGCAGAGGACGGTCATCTCTCTGCTGCAACTACTGAACAAACAAAACATCGGTTAACCTCACTGATCTCACGGGAATAATTAAAAAAATTGATCTTTTGAACAGAATAAATGGAAAATTTCACAAAAAAATCCCTATCTTCGAATGTACATTTTTACATGATAAAAAATACCAAATAAAAGAAACATTTTTTCTTTTTTCTTTGTTTCTTTAAGGAAAGTATTTAGGTGAAACGTTTGATCACTTCCTACTCATTGTGATTCCCATTCGCATTGGCAGTCCCCAAGTAAGAATGCGCGAAGTGAGAAATTCAGATTTGAGAAAAAGAGTTCGTCTATTTGAAAATGGATGTCATTCCCATTTCCATTCGATGTAAAGGAGCCAAGTAAGAATTGTTAATAATTCCAAACCTAACTTAACCTATCCTAACCTAACATTAATTCGCCTAATCGAATCTAACCCAACTTAATCTGTTCAAAAGTGTGAAATCCGTGACTGAGAATGAAAATGTCATAAAATGGGAATGGATCGATTTGAGAATTGCTTCCTTTGAGATTCTCACACTCGAATTTGTCGCTTTTTGGCGCGAAATGAAATTAAAATCATATTCAGTCGATGATATCAAACTTTTCAGGTTTATCTATAATATTTATTATTTTATAAGAAGTATATATACATATATATATATATATATATATGTGTGTGTATATATACTTGGAGACAGGATGCCCCTCGGTGGTGTAGTGGTTAGCATCGCTGACTACGAATCCATCGGTCCCGGGATCGAGACCAGATGACGGCAGACGGCGCGCAGTAAAACCCAGCTGTTTACCCTTCCACACAATAAAAAGAAAGTGGTTAAGACGCTGGGCTGCTGGTGGGGCGTGAATCGGATTCCACGTTAAACTGTAGGTCTAAGGTGGAGTGAAAAGCTTGACCTACGTCACAATGAACCATTCGGGCGGAAGCAAACCAAACCAAAGGTATATCACATCATAGAGGCATATATACGTATATACCTCTTAACCTCGTAACAATTCTGTGCATTGGTCTCTTTCACATGAAGGTCAAGTTGGTGGCCACACCTCCAGGCCTAGCTTGGTGGAGGAGCGAGCTGCTCTCTTTGTGTCTCAAATTCTCTGAATTTCCTGGCTATCTGGGGCATAATACGGTGTCTGTTTTATCTCCTCATTTCTTCCATATCTCAAGAGCTGAAATTTCTCGGTGTTAAATTTCATGTTGTTATCTTCTAACTATTTGTATATTCTGTTTGTGTCCCTCTGTAGGGCCTCCACCTTTTCTGCATTACTGATTTTTCTGCTGATTTTTGTATCGTCTGCAAAGGATGTTACTATACTGTTGTTGGTTACTTCATCGTTTGTCTGTTAGCATGATAATGAATAAGAGTGGGGCCAAACTGTTCCTTGTGGTCCCAAGCTGCGTACTTCCGATTCTATTGATAATGTACCTTGGATTTTAAGACGTGCATACGTTCTCTGAGGAAAATGTAGATACATTTTCCCACTTTGCTTGTTATTCCCATATGTTTCATTTTATGTGCTATTATACCATGCTCACATTTGTCAAAAGCTTCAGCAAAATCCTTGTACGAGTGTATGACATCGTATTTTTCATTACTTTCAAGTGCGTCTATGATATTGTTATAGTGCTCTATTAGTTGTGATAGGCATGATTTTCCCGGTCGTAATTCTTTCTGGTTCTCATTGAATCTTTCCTGACTCCAAGACTTCATAGATTTTCTCTCTAACTATGCTTTCAAATATTTTGGTGAGTTGAGACGTCAGTGACACTGATCTATACTACTTTGCCTGAGATCTGTCCCCTCCTTCATATATAGGGACATTGTTCGCTCTTTACAGGATATTCAGTATGTTCAGATATGTCCAGGTATCTTCTCCATATCCAATATGGATATGGATATGTACCTATTTCATTTTAATAAATTTTAATCAATAAGGGGTTCCATTTGTCCGGAACTGCAGCTGAATGTGACTTTATTTGTCATATAGCTTGCTCCATATTTTCTCTTGTAAAATCAAAATCTGTTTTACACTTTCCTTGTAATTTCTCTTCAAAGAATGCATCTCTATCAGGTACTACTTTGTCACTCTTTGGGGATACTAAAACTGATTCGTTCTGAGCGCTCATTATTCTTTTTTCTTTTTCGCATTGCTGTAGAAGTATTTTGGGTTTTACTTTCTTATATCTACCGCATTTCCCTCTTTCCTCTTCTGTATGACCCTTAATTAGGGCTTGTATTTCCCTACCGATACTCTCCAGTTTTCTTGTATTACTTCCCTGGTGTTGTTCGCTGTGTAATTAATTAACTTCGCAACTACTCTCTTTTGTGGAATATTGTTCACTTTAGCCGCTCAAAAAAGTTACTCTATCCTTTTGGCTGTGCCTTCGAAACATATTTTTCTAAAATTACCAGCGTCTTTTCTTCCAAGGTTGTTGGCATTTCTTCGGTTGTTTTATCCTCTAAAACTCCTTTTCACTCTATTGGGCCATCTGAGATCTGATTTCTTACCAATTTATAGTCTTGGAGTTTAAGCTAAAATTCTCAGATTTGCTTCTTTCTTCAGTATTTTCTTTTAAAGCTGTTACCATATTAGATGATATCTCAATCATGTTGTGGTCAGAGATAATAGTCGGGGTTATTTTTATATCGTCAATCAAATCGTTCGTGAATACCAGATCCAAGCAGTTATTTTTGCTGGTGTTATCCGTTATCTCTTGTGTTAACATAAATTCGTTTGTTAGAGCCATCAACATTCTTGCTTGTTCCTGGTCTTCTCTTATGCCTCCCTTGTCCTGCTACATATAGTTCTTCACATTCTTTTGTATTTTGTAAATGGGAAATGAAAATCACCGCAGAGTATTATATTTGAGGATGGGGTTTTAAGGACTTTATTAGGTTTTTGATGACGGCAATGGCTTCAGAGAATTTTGCAGTTGGAGGGTTCGGACTATTAGTATTACGTTAAGTTTTTCGATTTTTACCGCCAAGCGCTCCACGTAACTGCTTGATTTACTGCCATTTGACTTTCACGTATATACTATATAGCACGGCCACCTTTATTTCTTGCTGTTCTATCAGCTCGTAGTAAGTTGTAACCATCGATATGTATTTCTTTCCTATCTATGCAATATTCGCAGTTTTCTCTGTCTACTTGGAAATCTTTAAGATGTGTTTCTATAAGGCATATGATGTCAGTCCTTGTTTTATTCGTAAATCTTTTCACGTATGAAACTTTGTTCGGTTAAATATTAGCCAGAACAGTATTTATGTTTCTATATATATATATATATATATATATATATATATGGGAATGAACTCAGAATGATCCCCTGAGTTTTTTATGATACACACAGACCGTGCATGGAACAAGGAACTCTTCTGGGATAATTAAATCCACTATAGTCCGAATAAGTAATGGTAAATGACAAATACCATAGTTTTTCTTTTTCATGATGCTAGCCCCACGTGGGCAACGGGTCACTCGCAAAGAGGTCCCATAAATGGTATTTGTATGGTATTTGTCATTTACCATTACTTATTCGAACTATAGTGGATTTAATTGTCCCAGAAGAGTTCCTTGTTCCATGCACGGTCTGTGTGTATCATATATATATATATATATATATATATATATATATATATATATAGGGGCCTCTAAAATTACTTGGACCACCTACATATTTGACGTGAAATGAGATTTCGAAAAGGTTTTCAAAGGATTAAGATAAGCTTATGGGTATTTGCCTTTTGCGATATGTCTAGATACACGTAGTCTCAGAGGAATGATTGTTATCAAGAATTGCTACCTTCTCTGAGATTTATCAAAAAAATAGAAAAATCTGGGGGTGGTCCAAGTAATTTTAGAACCCACTCTGTGTGTGTGTGTGTGTGTGTGTGTGTGTGTGTGCGCGTGTATGTGTATTTATTTATTTATGTTCTTTTATATATATATATATATGATGAATAAAACCAGTTATGAAACGCAGCTGTTCCACAGTCCATGCAGTCATCTTGAAGGGTTAGTTTTAACTAACACTTTTATTTTGTTTTGTATCTTATCTTGTCTTGTATTGTCAAAACCTATACAATCCTGTACAAACTTGTAACTATCCTCTTTCGAATGATGCGTATGATTTTATAAAAGGACTTATACTTTAAGAGTTACAGGGGTTTCTTTTGGGTCCCATTTCTCTGGATCACCCTTTATATATATATATATTATATATATAAATAATTTTATTTTTAATTTCTATCTATCTATTTATTTATTCATCTATTCTATCTATTTATGTCAATATATTTACTCTTTCCTTCACAGAATTCAAATGACTAAATTATAAATTTAGTCATTGAAAATTCATGGATAAAAAATCATATCCACTTCATAGACAATAATAATAATAATAATAATATTAATAATAATAATGATAATTAAACACACTTCGCAATATATATATATATATATATAACGTAAAGAACGACGCTTGTATAGGAGATATTCCGCGCAAGACGAGAAAGAGAAAACAACAAATGAAAAAATGAAGTACCACCTGGGAATCGAACCCGGGATCTTCCGATTGCGGTCAGACGCGATAACCACTACACCATGGACTTCACTCTTCCAAATGCCGTAATTCCTCTACATACTCGCAGAAACCAATGCCCCAAGGGGGCACCTCCCGCTTGCCGTAACATTATATACATTCAACTGCAAAGAACACGCAGTATAAATAACGTAAAGAACGACGCTTGTATAGGAGATATTCCGCGCAAGACGAGAAAGAGAAAACAACAATGAAAAAATGAAGTACCACCTGGGTACTTCATTTTTTCATTTGTTGTTTTCTCTTTCTCGTCTTGCGCGGAATATCTCCTATACAAGCGTCGTTCTTTACGTTATTTATACTGCGTGTTCTTTGCAGTTGAATGTAATATATATATATATATATATATATAGTATATATATATATATATATATATATATATATATATATATATATATATATATATATATATATACTGCGCCGCAAATTAACTAATTTTGAGATTATATTTATTGAGCTAATATTATATTTAAATCACCTGCTTTCACTTTAGACTTTTTTTCACTGGTGACGTCATATTATCTGATCTACGTCGTGGCCATTTTGCAATACCGCTTCTCGTTAGATCAGCCAAGTTAAGTTGGGAAGTAGTTGGATGGTGGCCGGCCTCTGCGTCCAAATGATGTAGCGACCATAGTTCGGATTTCATGTAAAGTTATAGGTTCCCTACATCATATGACTTTTGTCGTTGCGAAGGTTAACCCAATGCATTACTGATGACGTCACACACTGTCAAAATACCTCATTCTGTCAATAACAAACAAACAAACAAACAAAATCTTTATTCAGAAAAGAATAGAATACAAGTGACAGTTTTACAATATTTTTCAATATTTTCCTGTACAATTTAGATATTTGATATGCATGGAAGCTTTTTAGGCAAAATCAATGATAAACATTATTCGCAGGATATAAATCGCATAAAATAGTATAATATTCGTGAAGTTAATAAATGATAAGATAAATCAAGCAATAATAAATTTAAAAAACTAAAAATTATGACTAAAAGAGAAATAAAAATAAGACACGTACTGAAACAAATAATAAAAACTACAAAACTAACTAATAAGATTACAAAAAGAAGAAGAAGAAAAGGAAATAAAAATTAAAAGTACATGCAGTGACAATACCAACATATATATGGTTACAATAATGATAATGATGATAATGATGATGATAATAAAAATGATAATGTTTATTGGCAGGAGACAGAGTCCATAAAATAAAAAGGTACAATATCGATCAAGGTAAACAATGATACAACTAATTAAACAATAAATAAAAAAAAAGATTATGGTAATAAAGAAATAACAATAATACGTGTTAAGAAAAGAGAAATAATAAAATTAGTAATAACAGCTTCATAAAAATAAAAAGTACATGTAATGGAATAGCTAATGCAGGAGTTAAGTGGAGCTATAGACACACTTTCATACCAAGAGGTCCGCAGTCTAGAAGACATAAATCAGGACTGATGACTAGTTTGGACAATTGGATTGTCTGAGTTTCTAATTCTTCGCATTAGACTGTATTGAACACGTCTTGTTACCTCAGGGAGACCCGGAACGCTGCGGTTAGCGAACATTTTAGAATAGAATTACATAACCTTAGTTTTAGTAACATTCAAATTAATGTCATGGTTCTGTGAATATGATCATCCAGACCTTTCACCGAAGGGCTTAGTAACATCATATCATCGGCATAGATCAAGTTATTTATCCTCCTGTCATCTATACAGCATCCCACTCTCGTCTCGTTAAGAGAAGCAATTAATCCATCAATATATCTATTAAACATCGGAGGAGAGAGTAAGAAGCCTCGTCTAACTCCGCATGAGCAACCAAAACATTCGGACAATACATTGTCCCATCTAACAGTAAAAGTGTGGCGTGTGTACCAATATTTCAATAAATTTAAAACATATGGTGGAACATTGCTCTCTTCTAATTTTTTAAATAGAATTGTGTGATTCACTCTATCATATGCTTTGTTTATATTCCCACAACAGCTATGAATAGTTGAATTACTGACAGTATATCTAAATACAATCTCTTTCAAAACATAAATACACTGGTCAGTTGAACGGGATGTTTTAAAACCAAACTGATTAGGAGACGTCCATAAATAGTCATTTAGTTGGCGTGGCAAAAGTTTCTCGAGTAATTTTGAGAAGCAGGAGGCAACAGCAATAAGTCTGTAGTTATCAGTGGATAGAATGTCGCCATATTATTTTTGACAAGGGGTGTAATATAAACTCTCATAAACTCTGCAGGAATATAACTGTGAGTGAGCATGGCTGAGAACGGTAATGAGATATGAAGACTGATCGCATCATTAGCATACTTTAAATGCTCATTCTACGAGTCATCTATTCCTGGTAAGGCGCCTGTCTTTAGCTCTTTAGTCAGACTCTTAATTTCAGACACTGACGTCCCCGCATTTTCACTGGCCCCTCCTAATGTCTTCCCACGCTGTTAAGGATATCTGAGTACTTCGTTCTCCATAACTTAGCTATTTCTACCTTCTCATACACTCCATCAACTGTTGATTGAATGGCATTCTTAGCACCCGTTTCTTTCTTGACAAATTTCGAGAATTTGTTACTGTTATTATTTAGATAGGGCTCACAGGCTTTTGAAGCTCGATTGGAGTCTTGCTCCTCTTTACATCACCTTATGACTGTTTTATCGTGAGCCCTACTTCTACTCATATTCATGTAAACTGAATATCAAGGAGACACCGTACGAGTATATCGTAAGCATCAATCGATTCCCTTTTCAGGGGACTATAAAATCATTCCACCCAGAAATAATTTTAGTATAACAATTGTAAGATTTAACCCAAGGCCTTCCTTCTTCTCTTATTATGAATGATATAGCGTTAGAATATCTATCAACCAGTTTAAAGTGAGATTTATTTGAACACGAGTTATTACAGTCAAGATGCAATAATTCTAAATTATTAAAAAGGTGCTCTGTCCTATTTTTATATTCTATTTTCTGTCGCATATTAACTTTAGACCAGTCGACACGTTCATTTCTGCCTGAAGAGTTATTATGTCGTGTTTTATTTACGTTGCTACAATTAATTACTAGCTACAATGGGATTCACTTTATTTACTACGTAAGAAAAATGAAAATGGCAAGTAAAATTAATAGTATTAACGAACAGTAATGATAACAACAACATTAATACCAATAAACAATAAAACCTAAAACCCAACATGGTCGCAAATAACAGTTCAGTACTGTGAAGTAAATCATGTACCGTTCCATTTCTATACATTTTCTTGTTACATCCATTGTACGTTCTTTGTACAATCAATTCCAAAAGTTTCGTCGTTAAATTTCATGTTTATTTTACCAATATTTATCGGTCAAAAAACTTTAAATTTAACCACGAGAGGCATTTTGGACCGATTGTACGCGTACGAATAAAACAATAAATGAATACGAGTGCATTTTAAGTACAATAACCGTACTTAAAGAAGACGGGAAGGGAAAAAGGCAATAAACTTGGAAACTATGACCTTAGTGGGATTGAAACCCGTGTCACGTGGTTTCAGAGTCAGTGCTTCAACAATCATGTCATAAAAGGTGTATGAATAACCGAGTAAAATGGAGAGTAAAATTACTAAAACTTCCTTTCTTCACAACCAAATTGTATAAATCAAACGTTTCACGCAGTTTTTAGTTAAAAAAGTGTAGAGAAGAATCTTTCTTGCATGTAAGGATGAAAATGGTCTATATAACGTTTTACCGATATATATATATATATATATATATACAGGGTGGCGCAAAAGTCGCGCATCATAGGAATTTTCAGTGTTGATTGTAATATATTATTTTTTTTCTTTTCGGTAGGGGATGGCTGCGAAATTAACAATAGACGAGAGGGTGAGCTTGGTTTTAATGCATGGAATACCAGGTATTACAAATCGATGAATCGGTACAGAAGTTAAATTCTGTACCGATTCATCCATTTGTTGTACTTGGTATTTCATACATTAAAACCAAACTCACCCTCTCGTCTATTGTTAATTTCGCAGCGATCTCCTACCTAAAAGAAAAAAAATAATATATTATAGTCAACACTGAAAATTCCTATGATGCGCGACTTTTGCGCCACCCTGTATATAACCTTGGTTAACTTTGGTTTTGCTTCCACCCGAATTGTTCATTCTGACAAAGGTCAAACTTGTTGCTCCACCTTAGACTTACAGCTTAACGTGGAATCCGAAAAACACCACGGGCGGTTAGAAATTACTAAGTCCTTGCCCGGACTCGATCTCACGAGCCTCCTATTAGCAGCACAGCTTCTTAACCACTAGGCTACCCAAGGTACCCATTTTCCTACCAACCAATTTTTATTGTATGGAAGGATGAATAGCTGCAAACTAATAACACGAGAACGTGGAAGGATAATACATTGGACTTTTCATTGCAAAATGATAAATCAAAATATTGTTGTTTCCATTGCACTGGTGATAAGCCACGTAGAAAAGCCTTACTGGTGTACTAACCTTCTGTATACTTGACAATGCTACTGCCAGCTGGCCCTACTCTGAACGGGTGTATGTGCGGAGTGATGCTTCGTAAAATAGCAAATCCTCTACTTTTTATCTGAGACTCAATCTGTAAAAGTCTGTGTCTTAAACATTAATTAAAATAATATATATATATATATATATATAATATATATATATATTATATATATATATATATATATACTGATAACATCCTGCATATAAGTCTTAACAAGATTCTTTGCTCGTAATTTTTTGATATTGTCTTCGAAATATTTCTTAATTTATTTATTGAAATATAATTATTATATTGATAAATATTTAGCGTTATTTTACTGTTATATTTTAATTTATTGGATATTTTTTTCTTTAATAATTTCGAGTTACCTTCATATTTATATTAGTTTATTAGTATTAATTATTAGCTTATTTTTCCCCCTGTTTTAATTAAATTTATTTATATTAGTCCCATTTTATATTATTATGATTTTTATTATTTTATTTTTATATCGAATTATGTATTGAAGATTAATGGATGTTAAATAAATATGAAATGAAAGTAGGTGGTTTGAGAGAATAGAGAGAGAGAGAGAGAGAGAGAGAGAGAGAGAGCGAGAGAGAGACACTCCCTGCAAGCTCCACCCAAGTTTAGTCCAGAAAAAACTGAACTGTTAGAAGCAAAAGAAAATGATTTTTTTAAATTAACTGTACACACACATTTTTAGAATTATAATTATCTATTTGCAAAGCACTCAACCACAAAAATCAGATAAAATCAATAATAGTTAAGGCATTCTTTGTTGCAAAGCCACTGCTGCCAGAAAAAGTTGAATAAAAAAGTTACAGGAGAGTTTAAAAAAGATATTAAACGGAAATTATTTAGAATTCGTTCATATCGTGCGCACACTTATTTAAGTGTGACGAGTAATTGTGACTCCTGTAAAGTTTACTGGGATAATGTGATACAGTTTCATCGTTAATTAATGTTATTTTTTTTTTATCATGTTTGGTATATACAACGGATAGAATAAATATTAAAACGAGGTTAACGGTTTATTTATTTATGTATAAAGATTTATCTGTCTATTTATCTATCTATTTAACTATCTGAATGATTCTCTCTCTCTCTCTCTCTCTGATACTTATGTGCTTTTTAAATAAATGCATTAGACTAATCTTTAGCCAGTGGTGACTTTTATATATGGAATTCTTCCATTTTATTTATTTGTATTTGAAGATAAATAACCACCATTTCAGCACTCGGGGTGTCGTGCAAGGCCACAAATGTGTTCTTTGACGTAAATGAAGCTAAATAGCCTCTCGAACAAGTGAGGACAGGCTGACGTTAACTGTATAAGGAATGAGAAAGAAAGATTCTGGTTATTTAGAACACGCACCTGTAGGAATGTTCTAACTCTTTCCTGAAGAGAGAGAGAGAGAGAGAGGGGGGGGGGAAGTAAAGAGTTTGAGACAGACAGACAGATAGACAGAGAGAATATAAAAACATTAATGTAACAGCATGAAAATAAGCAAATAATATCAACAGCACTTTATATATATATATATATATATATATATATATATATATATATATATAAAACTCGGTAATCAGTATCGTATTTGCGCATTACAATAATTACTGAACAAAAGTCAGCCGGTTTTGACATTTTTTTCCAATATTTATTTGTCCAGAATTATAAATGTTGTTGATTTTAGCGTTGATACGAGTTTTGAAGCGGAAGGAAGGAGTGTTGTATTTGCGCTCGTTTTTATGTTGTGAAATGTTTTTATGAGTTGTTTTTTAATGGAATTATCGGTTCATTATATGGGGTAAGAGGTTTATATATATATATATATATATATATAGAGAGAGAGAGAGAGAGAGAGAGAGAGAACCGATCACAAGTCTGAGTTCACATGAAACTAATTGTGAGCAAATAGGCAAACAAAAAGGTTCATTGCGTTTCCAGTTTAATAAACATTACTTTGATCGTAGTTTAGGAGGCAATACAACAAATAATTAATCATTTACAAAGACAGACCAATATTCAGTATGGATGATGGCTTCACATCTCGAAAACATCGAGTCAGCCACTCCTTGTAGCTTTTCCGCGGAGATTCGGGAGGTTTGTTGGTTTCATATTTGAGACATCAGTATTTTTAATTTTTTCGTGAAATCCTAATTGGGGTTGACATCTAATTCAAAGTGTCAATGTCATCCAATGTCATTCAGTGTCATCCAGTGTCATTTAGTGTCATCCACTGTCAATGTCAATGTGTCACTGTCATGGCTTCAATGTTTAATTTAAGGTGGAAACTTTAAGTAATTGAATCCTCTCAGTCTGGTCCTGCCTCTCCAAGTTAGTCTTGTTGAGTACTGAATTACGTTTTAGACCGTTGTCTCGCTGGAAAATGAACCTTCTCCTAATTAATCGAACTCTATTCGGCCGGGAATGCCGGACCAAAATTCTTTGGTAGTCTTTTATTCATTTTCCATCGATATTTACGATATTACCCACTCCATCTGCACTGAACAATCCCAAACTATGCCAGTGTGCGTACCTCAGTGCATGGTAACATTGTTCCCTTTTAAGTGAACTCAAAACATTTAGGTAGGGGGTTCGAATCCCGTAATGCGAATATTAATAATAATAATAATAATAATAATAATACAGGAGTTAGAGCAATAGGCCACAGTTGTTGGCCTGAGCATTGTGCCAGTTTATGACCTAGTGACTAATTATTATAAATACACAATATAATAGGACCACCATCATATTTCACGTAGTGATGCAGTCAGACTGAAGCTTTTCATGACTACATCCTCTCACTACGTGTCTATATCCTTTCATTACAAAAATGTTCAGCTTTGATCTCATCACTTCACACAACATTCTCCCATTCATCACGCCAGTTTTGATGTTTCTTTGAAAATTGAAGCCTCTTTTTCTTATACACACCACTAATGTACGGCTTCCTGACAGCACCTTTTTTCTTTCAGCGCACATTATAAAAGGAATACATTCAATGTCCTTTCAATGTTGATCGGACATAAAAAGAACACAAATTTCACATGACACTGACATGACATTATATAATTTAAAAAGGACACATGCTGAATGCTAAACGAACATAAATTTTGAAATGAGTCCTTTCTTCAATTTGTACACTTGTATACGTCATACTCAGCTATTTTTTAATCAATAAATAGGGTTACACCGTGATCACGTCACAACACCGCTTCTCGTTAGATCAGCGAGGTTAAGTGACGCTGGGTCTGCTCAGTTGTTGGATGAGTGACCAATTTCTACATTTAGATGATGTAGTGACTCATGGTTCGGTTACTCCATCACATAACATTTGCTGCTATAAAGGGGTTAAACAAACAAATGATACGAGACAATCATGGAATTGTGTATATATATATATATATATATATATTATATTAGTGATGTATGTCACATACACATCGCATAAAATTCAACATCCGCATCCTTATCCGCACCCGCACTTGCAGGATGCGGATGTTGCGGATGTGTACTATTTACTAAATTGCTATTTTTGAAGCATAATTTGCCACTCATTCAGTTCAAATACTGAAACTTGCGCAGCCTTCATTTGATCTTTAATGTAAGTGGCAATGTCTGTTGTGTATTTGTATAATTAATGTTGATGCTACAATGGCATAAGCACACTACTTTGCAAAGGGTAGTGGTTGGTGGGATGCAAGACGAGTTGGGTCCCCGTCCCGCATCCTGGTAACACACAGTTGTATGGCGAAAACTCGTCCAAAAAGAGAAGAGTGTATGTAAAATATTATAATTACAAAATAATATTATCTAATATCTAATATTATCGAATATCTAATATTTATAACTAACCAAAATCGAAAGTCAATTAATAAATTAAATATGAATTTAAACTATCATATTATCAAGCTGACAAATTTATGCATGACCATCTGCATCCGCATCCTTGCGGATGTCTGAAATCTGACATCTGATACATCACTAATATATATATAATTAATATAATATATATATATATATATGGTGTTTCAGGTCAACCCTAAAAATATGGAAATTGGCGGAATTTGTAGTTTGTATTTGGTAGAACATCTTGTATAATATTGAATTACTACTTACTTGCTACAAATTCCGCCAATTTCCATATTTCTATGGTCGACCTGAAACACCGTGTGTGTGTGTGTGTGTATATATATATTTCATTTCATTTCATATATATATATGTAACTGCAAGAACCAGCTGGACAGATTCCTGTGCAAAGTCCCTGACTACTGACTAGCCATGCGTGGCTGGCTACGAGGGCAGGAGGAGATCAGACAGCAATTCCCTCCTTCACCAAATCCCGCAAATGAGGAGGGATGCTACAGAGGGGTCGACCGAAGGTCGATCCTGAACCGTCGTCGAACTCACACAGAGTAACACAAAGTAGGTAGAGAGAGAGAGAGAGAGAGAGAGAGAGAGAGAGAGAGAGAGAAATTTGGTATGAAAATATAGGAAAAAAATAGAAAACACACTGAGACATTCTGCAAAATGAACATTTTAATCAACGGAACATAGCACGGAATAGAGCATTGATTAGTAACTAAGGTTTACTGACATATTATTTGACTAATTTACTTGTTAAGGATCAAGTAAAGATAAGCACCCCAGCCTTCTTTAATTACCCTTATGAGGCTAACTAACGAAAATATCACGACCTAACCTAACCAATCGTTAAGTCAACTGTACGCCCTTGACGATTGGTTACGTTAGGTCGTGATATTTTCGTTAGTTAGCCTTATAAGGCTAATTAAAGAAGGCTGGGGGTGCTTATCTTTACTTGATCCCTTGTTAAGGAAATACAATGCATCTAACTACCATTACATAGTTCACAAAAGTAATCCGACAAATATTTTAGTTACCCTTATATTATAAAAAAATACATAGTACAGATGTAACCAAATAATAATTTAATGTGATAATATAAGGTAATTTGTCAATTATCATATTTCATAAGAGTATATTAATTGAAGTATATATTACAGTTTACAACGTTGCCTTATTGGGAGTAAATAGTTCCTTTCTTCTATTTTGCAAAAAGATGTTGATGGTTCCGGTGTTGGGGACTTCTGCAGTATTTCTATTTTTTATACAAAATGCAATAAAAACTTTATCTACAGCTTTTATTTTACCCTAAATGGAAAGATGTTGATCTCAATATGTATACAGAAATGCCCCTCAGTTTAATTAAAGGGCACTTTAGGTTCAAAGATTTAGAGCAGGGGTTCCCAAAGTGGTCAATATCGACCCCCTGGGGTCGATGGGACTGTGCGGGGGGTCGATAAAGCTCTATGGGTCGATAGGGGGTCGATAAAGTTCAATATACTTAAGGCTCAAACTCTCAAACCTACAGCCTAATGTTCATGCCCTTGTTAATGCCCATCAGGCCCATCCATCTCATTAGAGAAGATTTAATTGTAAAAGTATTTAGCAGTTATTAATTTTCACTTAATTACTAATAATGGTAATTGTATAACTATAATGATTAGTAAATACTGATTATATTTTGATGTTTCTTGACTTCATTTCATTTAAAATTATTTTAAATATCGAGAATTTGGGCAAGGGGTCGATGATAACTTTATAAGCTCATCAAGGGGTCGACAAACTCAGAAGTTTGGGAACCCCTGATTTAGAGGATAACCGTCACGTCTACAAAAAGTAAAATGCACTTGAAAAACAGGAAGGTCATATTTTAAAGGACACTGAAAGTATCATACTTTTATACTGAAACGAGAAAATAAGATTATAAATTCTATGTAGTAAGTGTATAGATTCTACAAAACGTCCGCAACTGATGAAAACATAGATACCCAAGAGACACTTGCCCAGATTGACTCCACACGATATGAGTGTTAATGTAGATGAAATTATTGTGTGAGGCATGAAGCGTTTTCACTCAGAAAATTAACAGACTCTATAAGTGTACGCTACATCAGGAATCATAAATTAATCTCTGAGGTCCGTTTAGGTGTCTCTGTAACAATACCAAAGTCCGCTGCCTACAAAAATTTTTTTTTTCGGTTTTTCGGTTTTTTAAAAATATTTTTTTATTATTATTTTAGGCCGTTATATTAATTATTTTGGCTTTGGGTTAGGGCCAAGAATCTTGACAATTCTAAGTATTGCTGTATTTGCTCACTATCTTAGGCAAAATTTCATTTATTCACGGTGGTTCGCCTATTGATAACCCCTGCTTATTCTGCCAACAAATTTTTAATTTTTCATTCATTTTCATTCATTTTTTATTAGTATAATGCATCTTACATTTGGTTGGGTTGGTTTATCTGTCTCAGCTTTATAGGTTTCCATGCAGGAAAATGAGACTGCTCAGACTAGAAGTTTCAAGATTTTAAACAGTCAGTCATCGAAACTCATGATTAATTTGCCTTTAAAATAATGAACAGTGACTCATCAGGGACTCTTGATGATTCATCTTTCATTTTATATATATATATATATATATATATCGTAAAGAACGACGCTTGTATAGGAGATATTCCGCGCAAGACGAGAGAGAGAAAACGGAACAAATGAAAAAATGAAGTAACCACCTGGAATCGAACCCGGGATCTTCCGATTGCCGGTCAGACGCGATACCATTACACCATGGACTTCACTCTTCCAAACGCCGTAATTTCTTCTACATACTCGCAGAGAACCAATGCCCCAAGGGGGCACCTCCCGCATGCCGTAACATTATATACATTCAACTGCAAAGAACACGCAGTATAAATAACGTAAAGAACGACGCTTGTATAGGAGATATTCGCGCAAGACGAGAGAGAGAAAACGGAACAATGAAAAAATGAAGTAACCACCTGGGAATCGAACCCGGGATCTTCCGATTGCGGTCAGACGCGATACCATTACACCATGGACTTCACTCTTCCAAACGCCGTAATTCTTCTACATACTCGCAGAAACCAATGCCCCAAGGGGGCACCTCCGCAAGCCGTAACATTATATACATTCAACTGCAAAGAACACGCAGTATAAATAACGTAAAGAACGACGCTTGTATAGGAGATATTCCGCGCAACACGAGAGAGAAAACGGAACAAATGAAAAAATGAAGTAACTGCGTGTTCTTTGCAGTTGAATGTATATAATGTTACGGCATGCGGGAGGTGCCCACCTTGGGGCATGGTTTCTGCGAGTATGTAGAAGAATTACGGCGTTGGGAAGAGTGAAGTCCATGGTGTAATGGTATCGCGTCTGACCGGCAATCGGAAGATCCCGGTTCGATTCCAGGTGGTTACTTCATTTTTTCATTTGTTCCGTTTTCTCTCTCTCGTCTTGCGCGGAATATCCTATACAAGCGTCGTTCTTTACGTTATTTATACTGCGTGTTCTTTGCAGTTGAATGTATATAATGTTACGGCATGCGGGAGGTGCCCCCTTGGGGCATTGGTTTCTGCGAGTATGTAGAAGAATACGGCGTTTGGAAGAGTGAAGTCCATGGGTAATGGTATCGCGTCTGACCGGCAATCGGAAGATCCCGGGTTCGATTCCCAGGTGGTTACTTCATTTTTTCATTTGTTCCGTTTTCTCTCTCTCGTCTTGCGCGGAATATCTCCTATACAAGCGTCGTTCTTTACGTTATTTATACTGCGTGTTCTTTGCAGTTGAATGTATAATTATTATATATATATACACTATACGGATTAAAGTACACACACAAAACCGATGCGAAAGAATATATTATGTGGTACTTGTAGGTTATCTCCCCCCCACCAATTTTGACAGAATATTTTCGTTAAAACTAACGAAAATATCACGACTTAACCTAACCAATTATCAAGGGCGTACAGTTGATCTATTATTAATTATAACAATGTTTGTTTCTGGAATAGTATTTACTATTTACTAATAGATCAACTGTACGCCCTTCATAATTGGTTAGGTCAGGATCTATTTTTGCGAAGCACTTGGAAATTATATTGAATTCAATCATAAAATGATAAAGTGGTAACATTTATTAAATAATTAAAAGTAGGATTCGACGTGACGCCCATCAGTATCCCTGCACAGCTCAAATCATTCCGCAGCATTTCTAAACACATTCTGGAGCATTTGCGGGGTTATGTTATCTGCAGCAGTTCGTATACGTGTACGTATGTTTTCAAGACTCGTAATCTTCGTCTGATAGACGTGCGATTTGATAAAGCCCCATGCAAAGAAATCTAAAGGGGGTTAAATCTGGTGATCTCGCTGGCCAAGGTCTGTTGCTTCCGCGTCCGATCCAGCGATTTGGAAAACGTCCATTTAGATAATCCTGAACAATTTTGGCATAGTGACAAGGAGCACCATCATGTTGATAGACGACGGTACTAACAATCCTATCCCCAATCAGCCGAGGTTCAAGGAATTGCTGCAACATGTCCAGATAAATAAGCCCCGTAACTGTAGCTTCAGCAAAGAAAAAAGGACCATAAACCTTAGATTTTGTTAAACCCATCCAAACATTAACTTTAGGTGAGTTCTTTCCCAATTTTGGACGAAATCATTCGGTCTTTCATCTGCCCAAATTCGACAGTTATGGCGATTTACTTTTCCACACGTATGGAAAGTGGCTTCATCACTAAAGAGAATGTTGTCCATTAAATTATCACTCCAGATTTGTTCTACGAGATCAGCACACACAGCACTTCATCGAGGGAAATCTTCCTCATGTAAATCATGTAAAACTGCAAATGATAGCTTTTCTTCTGCAAATTAACTTTCAGAATTTTGTGCACAGATGACGTCGGAGGCCGAGTCTGTGTGATGCAGCACGAACGGACGTACGTGTCTCCTCAGTGATAATTCCGCGTACTGCATTCACGGTAAGATCTGACATACACGGTCGTCCTGATCTTGCTCATCATTTACAGATCCCGTTCGTTTAAAATTTGTTCACCAATTTTCGTATTTTCTGGTCTATTGGCCCCGGCTTATGAAAATCTCCTTCTAAACTCCCTCTGATGTCATTGTATTTCTTTCCCTCGATTCGCCAAATTACTATTGCCACACGCTCTTCTGTATTCACTCTAAGGGCTTCTGAAAAGAAAAATAGAAAAAATAATTACTTCACAAAAATAGATCCTGACTTTATGTACACCCTGTATATAAATAAAAACTCTTTCATTATAGCCGATTGAATAACGTGGCGGTTTACAAATTTTCAGTGACATCGGTTCGAACCCCACCGACGTAAGATAAATTTATTCCTGGATTTACTCTTAAAATATAAGTTGCTGTCACTATGTTGTTCTTGAATAACATAAATATATTAGGCATGTAATTACACTTGGTTAATGAAATGGGACTTAATTGACATTTCCTCCAATACATGGCGCCACCTACTACATTTAAATTATATTCAAGGAATCAGTTCCACGAAAAGTATTTCATCAAGCATCGAAGTTTAATGAAAATATTGTCGTCAACTGAAGGCACTTGATCGATGAAAGACTTTTCAACATCTTGATAACGATTTCAGTCTCAATGTGGGATCTTTATCAATAGGTATTCTCCATCTTGATTCACACGTCAAATTAAAGCATCCTTTTTATATATATATATATATAACCTATATATTGCCTTGATCTGTCCTTTCACTCCAGTGTTCCTGAGGATGTCATTAGACGAAAGCGCTTGAGCACCATTTGTGTTTCTTTTTTCCTTCGTGGTTTTATTCATCATAAATACTTTTCACGTGTCACTTTCGTGAAATAATTTTTCATATATATATTATATATATATATATGTGTGTGTGTGTGTGTGTGTGTGTGTGTGTGTGTGTGTGTGTGTAGATCAAGTTCCGCGTTTAAAAATAAAATAATAATAATGATTTAATCCTGTATTTATTGGATCGATTACAGAAACATTATTTCCCAAAAATTACACAGAAGAACCAAGTAAACAGCACATGTTTAGCGAATTAGTTGCCAAGTCGTAACCAAGGTACTTGAATCTGCATAAATTATTTTCAGAATTAACGAATATAGAAGAATATAGAAGAATATAGACGAATATATATATACACATACAGAAGGCGACAGTATAATATCTAACTTCTTTGTATACGCACAATGTTTGCTTTTAATTGAATTGTCGTGGAAACAATGACTTAATTAACATTAAAAAGATTATTTCAAACAATGTTTATGAATAAGAAGGAAAGTGTTGGTTCGTGTGGGTTTTATTTTAACTTACGCTTGCTTTTAAGAGGAAGGGGTGACTTCGAAATTAAGGTAAATAATCCAATTATACAAGGTAATTCTTATTATTGCTTATATATTAAATTTTAAGTACTATATTTAAGGCACACACACACACACACACACACACACACACACACACACATATATATATATATTTTTTTTTTTTTTAGTTCAGGAAGAACCGATTCGCCTCTATTTAAAGGGCATATCTCAGCGGAAAAAAAGAAAAAGTGAGAGGAAAGACAGAGGAAAAAGAAAGGGTGGAGGGGACAGTCGAAGTGGAAAAAGACCAAGGATGACAAGAACTGCAGGGTCGAGCCCCATCATCCTTGGGTGCTAGGGCCGGGAGGGCGCACGTGAAACCTCCAGGAACAAGCACGTACAAACGAGCACAAAGAGCACTCAAGAGCACGAGCTTAGAACCCCCTTGCGGGGATATATATATATATATATATATATATAATATATATATTGGAGGGGTGCTACTATAGCGTGATTCCTACCTCGATTCGGCGGTCTACCTTTTAATTATAGCTTCTTACCTTGTTTACTAATTGCTTGTTTACATTCCAATGTCCATCGCCCTTGACGATTGGTTAGGTTTAGTCATGATATTTTCGTTAGTTTTAACGAAAATATCGTGACTAAACCTAACTAATCGTAGGTAGACTACATACTATAGTAGCACCGAAACTATTTTTTAAATAAATAAAATTGAATAATAAATAGCATTTTATATTTATTATATTTTCATTTATACCTTGGATAGGAATCACACTCTTCAGTACTGTAGTTTCGAACCAAAACGGGTAGGAATCACCCTATAGTATCGAAGTCACCGGTAGGAATCACGCTATAGTAGCACCTATATATATATATATATATAACGAGATTAACATCAGCTCTTGACCTTTCTAGGTCATTTTCACTGCAGTACTAGGTTATTTTATTGGATCACCTGAAGATCAGGGCCCCCAGCCTCAATTACCAAATGATATCTTCGTTAAAACTAACGAAAATATCACGACTTAACCTAGCCAATCGTCAAGGGCGTACAGCTGACCGAACCGGGCATTCAATTTAATTTTTTATTATATTTGGTACTGTAAAGCAAAAAAGCAAAAAACAAGAATACATGGGGGCCCTGAGCTTCAGGTGATCCATTTTATTTACAACGAAGGTTCTTTATTCAAATTATGTTATCTTTTCCAACATTATATATATATATATATATGTGTGTGTGTGTGTGTGTGTGTTGTAAGGTGATTTCAACGGTTTCTCTTTTAAGGAATGCATTTAATTTACATTTAAAACTAACTTAACTGCAATGAGTTGTCTGATGAGGTGTCTTTCATACCAGTGAAAATGACATTTTGAAATTCGAGAGTAATGTTAGTGCAATTTATTTCCATAATTTATTTAATTTATTTAAAAGTTTGCAAAGGAAATCGCTTAAAAAAAAACAACTTTTATTATATATATATATATATATATATATATAGTCAAAAGATATACATACATCATAAACACACCACGCACATATATAAAAGTATATGTAATGAGATATATACATACACATACATACATACATACATACATACAGAAACACCCACACGCACACATACACAGACGAATTAACTTAAATCAAATCCCATAAGCATGCTATTCAATTCTACTCCAAATAAAGCAAACTCCAATGTTCTGCATTCATTTTTCACCAATTATTTCAACAATTTGAAACGAATATTGGGGTTTACTTAACTTCCAAGTATTTTCTTGGCATAAAAACGTGAATATATATGACAAACACGGAATTCATGACAAATCATTGGACAAAACAGCTCACTTTTGCACGCAAGCCTTATTAGATTACAAAAAATTGACGGAACGCTCTATATATATATATATACACACACACACACACACACACACGTGTGGTCGGTGTGTGTGTTTTCTGTAATTAGGGTTTCGCGGCTTACAGGCAATTTTGTTCTTAAGGTTAAACTATATACTATGGTATCGTGTAATAACGCCGGTGTTAATACTGTGCTATGCCGGTTGAATGCATGCTTATAGGCTCTATTTTGTTTCTTTTAATTTTAATTTTATTATTTTTTGGCATTTTGAACTAATAATCCATTTCGTAAGCACAGGATTCAATGACGTGTAAGCTAAATTTACACGCAAAACTGACTATATATACACACATACATACATACATACATATCATACATACATATATATATATATATATATATATATATATATATATATATATATATATATATATATACACTGTGTGTATATATAGTTATTTTTATTTTATTTTATTTATTTTTTCTAAAGAATGATTTTTTTGCATCATGATTTTCTTAATTATGTTATTGGCTTCTGATTTCAGATACTGCACGAAATAAGAGCATGCATACTAGTAGAGAAAAGTTTTTTTTTTTAATGTAGACACTACGCTGATGACAGACGAAGGAATTTGAAACAAGACACTATATATGATTTATAAATAAGTCTTAAGCGCAGATATTGATTTATACAATATATATATATATATATATTAAAATTATTATATACTTTGTACTTTTCGAGCTACTTTTCTGCAAAATCGAGTTGCGTTCAATCCCTATGTAGCATCCCGCCCCATTTTGGGAGATTTGATGTATAGGAAAGAGTTGGTTTCTACCCTTGATCTTTCCTTCATAGGCAGCTACGCATGGCTGGTCAGGAACTTTGCACAAAAACCTGTCCAGTTGTTGAATCCTGAATGTATTTAGGTTGGTGCGCTGGAGGCTTCTCAATTCTTTTGACATTACCTTAGAGAAGGTTCGACCTCGTTTTCTGAGAGTATTTTCCATTTTCGTTTTCACTGTCCCCCCCGTCCGCCGCACCTGGGATAGTACAGAAACTACTACTTCTCTCATTTTACTGTGTTTTATTTAATTTCTGAAGTTTAGGATACGTCTCTCGAGTAATTTTCTTGCGTATATTATTCAGTATCGCTCGTGTCTTCTTTTCAAAGGGTAAAAGTGTTTCAAGGATTATAGTCATGACCAGCAGTCTCCATCTTTCCTTTACTCTCTCTCTTAGATGTCAGTCTTTTGTATGGCTCCTATTTTCGTATTGTTTCGTTTCACACACACACACACACACACACACACATACATATATATATATATTGGTGCTACTATAGCGTGATTCCTACCTCGATTCGGCGGTCTACCTTTTAATTATAGCTTCTTACCTTGTTTACTAATTGCTTGTTTACATTCCAATGTCCATCGCCCTTGACGATAGGTTAGGTTTAGTCATGATATTTTCGTTAGTTTTAACGAAAATATCGTGACTAAACCTAACCAATCGTAGGTAGACCACATACTATAGTAGCACCGAAACTATTTTTTAAATAAATAAAATTGAATAATAAATAGCATTTTATATTTATTATATTTTCATTTATACCTTGGATAGGAATCACACTCTACAGTACTGTAGTTTCGAACCAAAACGGGTAGGAATCACCCTATAGTATCGAAGTCACCGGTAGGAATCACGCTATAGTAACACCTATATATTATAATATATAGAGAGAGAGAGAAACTTTGTTACACAACATATAAATAAAAACTTCAGTAATGTAAATCGATAATTAGGAAGTACTGAAAAATAAATATAGTTTTAATTATACCTCAGTAACATATATATATATATATATATATATATATATATATATATATATATAATATCATGGAAATTTCATATAAATCATTTTTTATGATTTTATTCCAACGTCATGAAAAGTTTTGCTGTAATTTCATGTGATGGATTTTAATTATATTTGGTTTTCTGTATAATTACGATCGAAAAGGTTTATTTGATGAGTTAAAGAAATGCGACAGATGGGGCGTGAACCCCGTCCAGAAAAAATGAATTGAAAGAAAAGGATTAAGTTAAAGTTCTACATTGTAAACAATAAAGTTCGTAAAGCCTCCAAATCTAATTATTTAAGTGGTTTTTTTTTCAACTTTGCTGTTCAGAGTAATTAAGAGTAATTCTTAAAAAACTGTCCGCTATACGTACCTTACTAAGATCCGAGCGGAAAAAAGGATTAAACGTACCTTGGGTAGAAAGTACTTAAAGAGTACACCGAGAGGATTTCTTTAATTACTAGAAATGTACTCTGCATTTTCACTTAGTTCCAGAGGACGCCGCTCGCCAAGAAGATAACCGTTTCAGCTACTCTCTATCTAAATTCCACCTAGTATAAATATGTACTTTTGAAGTACATATTACGGTACCTTTTTAAGGTACACACAGCGGACAGTTTTCAGAGTGTAACTTTGACCGTATATGGATTCCCTTTTTGGTATACGGCATCAACAAAGAGAGTGCTAGTAAGTTGAGTTCCAGGTTAATATCTATGCAATCCCAATTTTGGAACCTAATCCTGGAGGAAAATTCCTTAACCTATTTTCACAGTAATAGGGAACAAAACGATTGTCAATAATTTTCATGTTTCAATCAACTTTTTCTATACGTACATTTTTTTATAGAGATTATTTTTTTAAATTAGCTATAAAGCATATATGTTATCAATTTATAAGTTAATGCATAGTATATATTATATATATATATATATATATATATATATATATATATATATTATATATATATATATGAATAAATCCACGAAGGAAAGGAAACAGAATGGTGCTGAAACGCTTTCGTCTAATGACATCCTCAGGAACACTGAGGATGTCATTAGACGAAAGCGCTTGAGCACCATTCTGTTCCTTTCCTTCGTGGTTTTATTCATCATAAATATTTTTCACGTGTTACTTTCGTGAAATAATTTTCATATATATATATATATATAATTATATATATATATATATATATATATATATATATATATATATATATATATAGATATATATATATATATATGTTCCACATAATACGTTTGTACACATATTATGCGTATACCACTTAATATACGAACCTTACTCGCAATTTATGTTTGATCTATTGCGCAATACACGAACATTCTCTCTCTTCTCTCTCTCTCTCTCTCTCTCTCTCTCTCTCTCTCTCTCTCTCTCTCTTGCAGTACATGATTTGTAAATTTGTTTCATTCCAAGCTGAATGACTGTGTGCATTAAAACCGCCTTGAATAATCAATATCTAATGACGAAGTAACTAACGCAGGACATGAGATCTCGAAAACGAATATATATATATACAGAACTTTCCTTTTATATTCTACATTTACACTTATTAATAATAAATTTAATATATATACTGTGTATATACACACACACACACACACACACACACACACACACATACACACACACAGTTATTATTTAAAAAAATATATATATTACATATAAAAAAGAATAAATACAATTTTTAAATACTTATTATTTATATAGAGGGTATATAAATATATTTTTATACATATTATCTTGCTGAAATATAAGGCATTGCGTTTAAGTAACTTCAAGTTCTCTGTTATTACTGTCAGTAAATATGAAAGTAGAGGTTAGTTGATCATTCATCGCAGCTTAATTATAGCTTTGATTTTTATTTTTTTTAAGTTTATAAAAAAAAAAGGATATACTCGTAAGAAATTGAAGTTTTCAAACATGAAATTATGCGATATATATATATATATATATTATATATATAATAATATATATATATATATATATATATATATGCAAAATTACCACATCCACATTCGAACCCACCACTTTCTGAGTACAAGGCAAAGGTGCTAGCCACGATACTACGACGTAGTGAAGTATCGACCCTCCAAGAGATATTAGGTTCGATTCCTGGTGGGGTAATTTTTGTGTTATAGCCTACAAAATCGTGCGGATTTATGCATGATATTACATATATATATAATATATATTATATATATATATATAAAATAAACCTATCACCTACAATGTTCTTCAAAAGTCTGTTTATAAGGTTCTGAATTATATATATACATATATACACGAACGTTAGTTATCAACCTTATTTTATATTCAAATTATTTGAAATTTCAATTATTTTCCTATACTAAATTTAAGCTCTTTGACCGATTAAAACACAAATTTTTTTCCTATACCCTTTCCTATCTGTGTATATGTTTATACATATAAATATACATAATAACGTTTTATATCAGATAAAAACTCGAGTAACTCCAAACACTATGGGTGTTTTTGAGCAATTTTTATGCTTAATATATACATACGCGTTGATAAAATACGATATATATATATATATATATGTGTGTGTGTGTGTGTGTGTGTGTGTAGACATTTTTTATCACAAAGTGTCTATATATATATATATATATATAAAACGAAGAAATCGGTTACACCTTTTTGAATATACACAATACCAAATTAGAACAGTGAAGTGTTTATCTCTATTTAAGCAACGAATATTTTAGTTATGCCTTATTTTTACTTATTTTTGTTTTTAGAAAGGGTTTCAACAATTACTGTATATTTTGTATTTGCGAAAAGATTTCATTATAAACATTGAACAGCGTTTTTTTATAATATATAATTCCTTCGATAAACACTTGGTTCCGCTTCGAAGTGTTAAATAATTTAGAGAGTAAATAAGGTTGGTTAGTCGAGTTATAAGAATTAATAGAAATATCTTCAGATTTTAATAAATTTTATAAAATTTAGTTTATTATCTTTATTTTAATCTATAATTTTATACGTATTCTTTAATTTAAGTTCCAATTACCTTATATAATTACTTAAAGTAATTATGCATTGATAGCGAATCCCATCTGTAAGACGTAAAGGTTACGAGTTCGATCGAGTCGCGACTTCATCCATGTGGACACTAGCGTTTCAGTAAGATGCTTCCTTCAGATTTCGTTAAGCTGCGGGTCTTCTCAGTGAGATAACCCCCGTTTTGCTGAAAACGGGGTTTCTCTTCCCAAACTAAAGAAACGTACGATCGAGCAATGACAGCGAAATGAGCTTAACAAAACAACATGAATTTTACAACTTGAGAAAGATTACGAAATGACACATCAGTGACGACCATATATATAAAAAAATACTCATTGATGAGAAGGTACCATTAATATTGATCAAATATTCAAATATCAACCATGAATCAATTTTCTTTCATTGTTTGGTTAGGAAAGTTGTCGGGATTTATATTTCATGACCAGACCAACGAAATATAGTTTATTTAATGAAATAATAATAATAATAAGAAGAAGAAGAAGAAGAAGAAGAATTAACTTTCAAATATATTGTGAGCAGATATTTTATATACACAATATATATATATATATATATATATATTATCAATGTATATATTATCAGTGTTAATGACAAACTGTATAGAGTATAATAAAAATAAAAGCCGCGTTTTGTTTATTTTGGAAAACTTTTACATATGAAGTGAATTGTCTTTTTCCAACGACTTACAGAATGTAATTGATGGATACACGATATCTTAACAAATCACAAAAAGTTACCGAACTCGTTTGATACATTAATAAATATACTATTTTATAGTGACATTGCGTGAAAACTGTCGCGTTCAACCATATTCCTGGATATAAATAAATATAATACACTTTACCTATGTGTTGGTATTCCACCTATAGAATCTTCATTCTGTACATAATCTATATATTCCATACATAGAATTTTTATTCTACGTTGAGAATCTTTGATATAGCGTAAAAGCAATAAACTATGACGACGTTTTGATTCAAGAGTGGTCGTCATCGTGTCATGTATATGTCCAGTTCGGTGTATACCATGTCAATTTCGACAATGTCTACAGTATATACAAAGTTATCACAAAATGAGGCAACATTTTTAAAACCCGTCCAATTGGGCACATATTGTGGACAATAATAAAGCTTGTCAAATATATAAATAATTTAATGGTGGTTTTCATATGTGAAAGAAAGAGGCTATTTGTAGTTATTTAATGGACAAATTTACCTTTAATGACATTCTCTCTCTCTCTCTCTCTCTCTCTCTCTCTCTCTCTCTCTCTCTCTGTATATATATATATACATACATATATATATATATACAGGGTGTCCCACAAGTATAAGTCCGGTCTCGTAGGAAAATTTATTTTAAATTAAATTTACAAACGTAATACATTAGAACTAAAACAAATATTCAAATTAACGTCTTGTTTTGGGACCTTTTTTTTGGTTGCAGGTAGAATAACACGCAATGCTAATATGGAAGTGAGTTACACTCGTGAGGAAAAGGCATTGGGTTACTCATCAATCTGAACATTTGTTTTAATTCTAATGTATTACTTTTGTAAATTTAATTTAAAATAAATTTTCCTATGTGACCGGACTTATGGGACGTGATAATATATATATATATATATATATATATATATATATATATATATAATATATTATATATATAATATATATATATATATATAATATACTGTCCAGAGAATTCGAAACTAATTTTCAAACAGTGAATTAAATCAATCAAATAACAACCTCGATTCGGATCTAGCTCCAGCGGTGATAAAAATGTAAAAGTGGCAGTGGAAGCGGGAAATATATAGTATATATATATATATATTATAATATATTATATATATATATATATATATATACACATATATATATATAAATGAAATGAAAAAGTTTATTGGAAGACCAATAATCCATATGACAAATAATATAATAATACAAACTGAAATATATATATATATATATATATATATATATATATATATATATACAGGGTTGACAAAAGTAAGTAGACACCTTGGTGTTTTTTCAAAATGTTGATTTGATTATAAAAGTCAATAAATAATAACAAAATAATTGAATCAATAAATGCGAAGGGGAAAGAAACACGATTTTAAATATATTAATTCAATTAATTTGTTATTATTTATTGACTTCTACAATCAAATAAAAATTCTGTAAAAAAAAGGGGTCTATTTACCTTCGTCAACTCTCTCTCTCTCTCTCTCTCTCTCTTTATATATATATATATATATATATATATATATATCGTCGTACTCTTCATACAAACCCCATTTCGTCAAAGGATAACTAGGGAATGAAATATTATAAATACTAGGTGGAAATCTCCGGTGCAGAGAGGTAGAGAGAAATTTAAATTTTATGTACAACCCGTGTTGAGCATTGATTTAGCAGCATCTTGTCTATTATGGACAGGCAAATGTTCCTCAAGGTCTGGAATGCCTCTTGCTATCTGTTTATTTATGAAGCCCAGATTATGTCTCTGCACACGACGGATGAAACGGAGAGCTTTTAATAATGCACCAGTTAGTGTTTTAAATCTTGTGTAACAGTTAATTATGTATAAGTGTTCAGCTACATAGCGATCAGAATATATATATATATATATATATATATATATATATATATATATATATGTGTGTGTGTGTGTGTGTGTGTGTGTGTGTGTGTAACTGTTCTGTTATTCTGCCTAAATGTATATATTATTAATTAATTGATGTTCTGATTTATATCATTTAGTTGTATTTAATATATATATATATATATATATATATATATATATATATTATATACAGTATATATAATTTAGTGGTGGACCGGATGTCAGTTTTTCAACATCTGCGGATGCGGATCTTTAATTTCAATATCCGCGGATGCGGATATTTAGTTAATCTATCAATATAATATAGAATTATGAATATATGACATAATTTTTCAAATTTCTTGATATTACTATTATGGCAGGCAATGCATAAGAATTAAAATTAATATTAATGTTTTCATTATGATAAAAATAATAACTTTCTCAAGAGTTTCAGCCACAGAAAATTCAATTAAACAAGTTTCATTCAATTTTCTGTTACCAGGTATTTATATTTTGAGGTTTACATACTTGTTTGTTCATTAATAATTAATACTTTACATGAAATGTGCATGACTGGGCCTTATAAGCTACTTTATAAGCTAATTTAATTGTAAATTGCATAATTTATTAGAGGTAATATCCGCATAACATCCGCAGTCAGAAGTGAGGATGCGAATGTTAAAAATGATGCGGATGCGGATATCCGGTCCACCACTAGATTTTATATAATATATATATATATAAGAACAAAAAATGTGTTATAATTGAATTGAATTATAGACCTAAATATTAAATCTAGTCTCATTTTCCCCAGTTGTTTTTTATTCGAAAGGTAAAGGTT